>JAEIFJ010001316.1:0-60676 GCA_018903435.1 Leucophenga varia | reverse complement strand
AAAAATCTACACTCCGCTTAATAGGTAAAGCAAATTTTTCCATGAAATTCAAAAAGGCTTATTAGGTAATAGAAAAAAATGTGTAAAGAAAATTTTAAGAAATAATTTGAAAGAAATAGAAATGCTTAAAGGGTCCAAGATCAACAATTTTTTAATAATGTTAAATTTTTCTATTCCAAATCTTGTAAATCTTAAAATTTTTCAGCAAAAGTCACGCCAGAGATCAAAAATCAATAAGTATTGGGAACGAAACAGAAAAATATAGCTATCTTATGGATATTATCTAATTGATTCAGTTAAGTTTACAAACTTCACTTAAATCGGTTCATTGTACCAAATACCCAAAGAATTACATATGTATTATAGCAGTCAATCAAGAATCGAACTAAAGTTACACAGTATACGATAAACTAACAACAAAACCGCCAGTTTGTGGTTTAGAAAATCTTCATGCTTGTTGTTTTTATGTTGTCTTTACTTTTTTTTCATATCTTTCCGGACTTGACTGAATCACGGACAAACACGCTGCAGTTAGCAGATAGGCAGCTCATTCACGGTTCGATCCTTTCATGTAATTTTTGTGTGTTTGTATTTAGTTATTTGCTCGTCAAAGTGTTTAGTTTTGATTTTCCACTTGATGGAGTGAAAATTTTAACCAATAAGGCCCGGAGAAGTTAGTCAAGCGTGTCATTAATTTATATATTTAATATGTTTATATGTTCATTTTCCGTTTTAGATTTGCTAAAATGTCAGACGCCGTTCAACTCTAGAACTATTTATACAAGAACATTCATTTAATTGCTTCATAATTAGTTTGTCTGTTTATAAATTTATTATTTGCAGTATGCTTTTAGCAAACTAATGAATTTACTTGACTGCGTGCGCATTTCTTTAGGGGTGAACTAAACGAATTAAGTGCGGTATACATGTTTATTTGCACACCTACACTATTGGTTTTTTTTATTAATTTTTAATACAATTTAAGCAAAAAGTAAGTCTTATGATCGTAGGAAAAATCAACAAAGCTAACAAACTCGATGGACCCTGAAGCAAAAAAATATAATCAGAATAAATTTGAACCAAACACGATTAAATTTCCGAAGTCCAGAATAAATTTAAATAAAATATCAATTTATATTTTAAGCATTTTCGAAAGGAAAGTAACTTTCATAAAAAATATTCTTTATCATAAAATATGAGAAAACAGTCCCAGTTTACACTGCAATGACGTGCAACTAAGTTTATTTTTTTTTTTTTTTTGTTATTCACATCAATTTTTAGGTTCATTGTATCTTTCAACATTTTTAATTGAACCTAACTGGCTGTACAATAACTGAAAAACAATATGTACTAGCATATTAACATCAAAGTTTCAAAAAAGGAAAATTCTTATATAAAAACTATTTTTGTATTGTATTCATGTATTTGTTGAATCTTCTATTAACCCACTGAACCAAAAAGCGAGCATCTGGCGAGAGTATCGCAAAACTTCACTCAAGCTCGAAAGCGATAAAAAAGCGAAGGTGCCGCAAAACTATCGCACTCGAGCTCGAATATAATACATGAAGCGAGCGTTAAGCAGAGTATCGCAAAATTTCGCAAAACTATCGCACTCGAGCTCGAGTATGATTTATAAAGCGAGCGTTGAGCGAGAGTATCGCAAAACTATAGCAAAAGTATCGCGCTCGTGCTCGAATATGATTTATAAAGCGAGCGTTGAGCGAGAGTATCGAAAAACTTTCGCAAAAGTATCGCACTCGAGCTCGAATATGATATGGAAGCAAGCGTCAAACGAGAGTTTTTTTCTCCATAATTTTGGTTCACTGGGTATATATTAAAAACTTAAGCAGGCTCTTTTAAACATAAGGCATGGCGTTGTGAGTTAAGAGGTCGCGCGACCACAAATGCTTCAAAGTCAGAGAAGGCTTCGAGTTCGAACCCCGGGCGAGGTAGTAAGTTGAAATTTTAATAAGTTTATTTAATAAAACAAAATGTATTTAGAAAGCATATGGAACAAAATATTACAAAAACAAGAAAAAACGTTAACTTCGGTAGAACCGAAGCTTAAATACCCGTCATCATCAGTGGTCATTCAAGTCTACACACAATATTTAATTTAAAATTTTGAGCTAACAATACAGATATGTATAACAACATATTTTTCGAAAATATCTGGAAATGGGCGTTAAGTTTGTATGGAAGAAACACCTAAAAAGGGCGTGGCACCATGATATTGGAAGAGTTTCTACCCAATATGGAGTAAATACATGAATAAATAATAACCATTTTGATACAAAAATTCGAAAATGGGCGGTTTGTATGGGGGCTATATCAAAAAATGGGCGTGGCACATCTGATTTGACATTGGATGACATTAGAATGTTTTTAGCCAAATTAAAGTGAATATATGCATAAATAATTAGTATTTTTATACAAAAAATCGGAAAAACGGAAAGTTTATATATGGGGGCTATGCCTAAAAGAGGGCGTGGCACTCTCATTCTCGAACTTAATATAGTCGTTGCCGAGAAAAGCTTAAGTTCCAAATTTCAGCTTAATATCTTTATATTTTCAACAAAAAAGATGCCTAGAAATATACAGACAGACAGACAGACGGACAGACTGACATGGCTAGATCGATTCGTCTCGTCGAGCTGATCAAGAATATATATACATGCCTTTATGGGGTACAAACTTTCGACGAATCTACCTGTTCACACTATGTGTGGCGGGTATAATAAAAAAAAAATAAAATAAAAAAATCTTGACTAAAAATTGAAAAAAATAATAACTAATGTTTCTAACAAAAAATTATAAAACAAATATAATAAAATAATAATAATAATTGGAAAGAGAGAGAGCAGAGCCCCTAGGATGGTTGCTTGCCGCGAAAAAAAAACATGAATAAAATTCATAGTCAAAAGTATATTTTTGTTTTTTTTTCATTTTTTTTGTGTCGTAAAAGGCTCGCAAACGATATCGTAAAAGGCTCGCAAACGATATCGTAAAAGTCTCGAAAACTAATCGTGCGCGATATTTCGAAAAGGAAACTTTCACTGCCACAAACTGAGCGACGGGTGAATCGTTTTCGAATCGTTTGCGTGTGATGGTTTCTTTCGCTTTTCTTTCGCGTAAGTATCGCTTGCGATATCTTTTACGAACTTTTGGTTCACTGGGAAGACATGGTGAAAAGTTTGCAAAGTTTTGTTGATGATTCGAACGTAGTTTTTGTAATTTTACGAAACTTTAAGCGCTCACAAAAAAATAACATTAAACTGATTTGAAGTGTGTTTCAACAACGTCTCAATAATATTCACGTTATCATATTTTTTTCATAATGATGCGTCCATAGTACGTGCTTTGCACAATTTCTAATGTCTCTATTCAACAATTTTCTCCTGCTTGAGCACTTCAAAGGACACTTGATACGTTGTCGTCAACGCTTTAAGCATGAAATGGCTTTTATTTTGTAGTTAGGTCGAGTACGGACTTGCCTCGTTTGTTCACTTAAATAAACAGAAAAAATATATATTATGCTCTTCACACATATATGTAGTGTATAGTACATTAATTTTAACAAAAACTTTGTAACACTCAGAAAGCGGTTCATATAGATTTTTTTTCTAGCGTCGCGGAATTCAATAACCAATATTTTGAATCAGCTTTTTAAAGAATCACTTTTTTTTCCTAGCGAGATACCAAATCGCTTAAGATATTTCATCGTGCATAAATGAACAAGTAAAGTGTTTGTTCTGCTTTATTATTTTGATTTTTCGGTAGAGCAATTGAAAATTTAAATTAATATTTAGTTAAATACAATTAATTAAAATTCATTGCAGGCCAAATTGCATAGTTCAACTGGCATCCCTAGTAGCAACAGTTCATCGACATTGGATGTGCAACGTTTAATTATTTTGATGTAGAATATTTTAACACCCCATCTAAAATAAATGGAACCTTTTTTTAAAAAATATATTTCACAGGCGTATGAAGTCAAATTACTGGCTTAATTGTTCGCTAGAAAACGATTTCAAGGACATAATTGGCATTTAATGTGTCATTCCAGATAAAAAATATGTTAATATAAGACAATCTATCTATATGGAAATCCTCGTACCGACCAAAAAAAAAAAAAAAAAAAAAGCTAATGTTTTTTATATGATTTGCTTCTCACGAATTAAATATGTATACGACCCGTTGTGTATGCAAAGTTCATAAATTAGAACGGACATAATTAACTGAGTATTTAAATAACTTAATACGATTTGAAGCGGTATAGCAATATAGTGTGAACTTCAAATAAAAGAAAACATGTTAAATACCAAAACATAGATGTGACATATTTAAGTAATTTGGGTCACATACGAATAAAGAAATTGCGATATTTAATTAATAGTTGACAATGTAATACACACCCATTCAAAGAAAAATAGCAAATGTAGCATAAAACTAGGCGCCAAATATGAACGACGCTTTTGGACAGTGTATTTGTTTGTGTATAATAAATGATAATGATATCAGCAACTAATGAACTGTACAAATCATAATAAATGAAAAAACAAACAAAACCACAGAGTCTAAGGCAGATAACAAAAGAATAATAATAAATTAAATAAAAAAAAAAAATGTATCATACCAGTTTATTTTCATAAGAATGAATCGGCGCCTGTCAGTGTCATATTGTATCGCCTACTTTTAAAAGTGCATAGCATATTAAAAACGTAAGTAAAAAACAATGACTAATAAAGTTTGATACACTAAAACATTTTTCAGCATTATAAAATTTTCAAAAATATATTTTCATTATTTTAACATTTTTTTATTCTTGAAAAATGGAAGATCAAAATAGAAACATTTTAAGTACTGACATAAATAATTATTATTTCTTGCTTTTATTTTTGTTCGTACATAAACTCTTGTTCATCTTCCGTCTGAGATACGTTTACATAAGTACAATCACTGGGCTGATGCATAACATTAAAAAAAAAAAATTGAATCATCGTTGCTTGTTATTATTGAATATACTTGTACAAGCATAATTCAAAATAAGTAAAAATGGTAACTCAACGTGTGCAAAAATAGTATGGAGAAGTTAACAGCCGGTGTCTCTTAATTAGTAATTAAGGGTTAATCCAATACTTTTCTATAATTTCTTAAGATTGATTGTTACAAAAATTCGTATACAAAGTAAAACAATCATGCAATTATACTCTCTGAAGCTACTTGTTACATACATATTTGCACAAATTTGATACGAGGTGTGTTCAAACATTATCTCGAATTTTGAATTTTCGCGGGTTACGTTATATTCTGAATTTCGATTTCCCGTTTTCTGGCGCACGGTACTCTTAATTAAGTCCTAATGTCTCTCTATCACTTATGCCGACAAGCTGCGGCCATTTTAGAATGTTCACTTAATTGTTGACAGCTGCTTTGCTTTTAAAACGTTCACGTGTTTTGATCGTCTTCGATTTTGAAATAGGCCTATTCAAAAAAATGGATCAAAGAACCTGTATCAAATTTTTTTTTGTCTGAATGGAATAAATGGAATAAAAATGTTGAAGAAGGCTTATGGGGACTTCGAGTCATCACTCCAAACGATCAAGTCCAACATTTGATTGGTATTTGGAAAAGTGCTCCTTTGCAAACGAAGGCTTTTTAACGAGTTTCACAGACGCCAACGAGTTTCTTTCGATCAATACGTCCATTTAAATTTTTTCTTGTAGACGGCCGTATGGTCTCTCAAGACACTTTCACACCAGAATTGGTGTCCGTTGCACACCGTCTGATTAACTAAGACAGGAACGGATCTGCTTTGATGGTCAAAATTCGTCTGTCTTCGAGAAGGGGTTTTCAGTTAGTATGCCGATTTTGTAGTGAGCAATTGCATTTCTGACTTTTGGGGCGAAAAGCTCAAACGTGCTGCGACTTTAGTAGCGTTCCGGTTTTGGAACCAGCTCCAAATTGTTTGCTTTTCCGTAGAATTTAAAGTTATTCCTGTGCCCATTTTTAAATTTTTTGTTGAAATGACTTATTTGCATTTAAACGGTTTCAACAAATGTGAGCACTCCACAAACGAGTTTTTGAAACATTTTTTCCGGAAAACCATTACTTTTCTTATGATTTTTACCATGTCAGCTTCGGACAAAACAAGGTTGCAAAAATCATAAGATGAGGAGATAAAAGGATAAGATTGAAAACTACTGGCGTTACGTGAGCCGTCTGTAGTTAATCACTGCTGATGCATAACATTAAAAAGGACTAAATTGATCATCGTGCTTGTTTTTGAGAGGATAATGCAGAAAATAAAAAGTTAGTCACAACTGGAAAATAGTATGAAAGTTAACAGCTGGTGTCTCTTTTATAAGGGGTTAATCCAATGGATATTCTATGAATAACTAAATAATTGTAAAAAAAAAACAACACAAATATACTCTGTGAAGCTACTTGTTACATATTTTGCACACACTTCGTATATCCATTGTCTTCCAATAAGAATATTACAAAGAAACGATTGAATTTATATTCGAACAAAAATTTTATCAAAAATAAAATCAAAAATATTTATTTCTTGTATTTAAATGTTATCATCGTGTTACAAAACCAGATATCGTTTTTTTTTCAATTATTGTCAATGATGAGTTTATTAAAAGACAATAAGTCAACGATGTTTATTAATGCTTTGAATTTAATGCGTTTACAACACATTTTTATTATGCATATGGTTCAAAACTCATTTCTGAAGGCTTTATGAGTTGTCAAAATAAGCCAATCAAACATTCCTGTGTATGTTCTTTCATTTTAAACAAATATAAATTTAAAATTATATTCAAAATATAAGGGAAATAAAAAATGTTTATGGCACTCAATAAACGTAACTTGTAATTAAAGGTCAATTCAAAAAAAAAAAAACACAACTGACAACGAAAGCACTTAAACGGCAATGACCAAAACCCAATATTTTATAAGATTCTGTATGTATGATTACTTATCATTTATATAAAACTATAGGAACCATACATACATGTAATACATACTCGTATACATATTAAATAAAAAACAAAAAGTTTTTTAAGTAACGTAAGCACGAACGTACAGACAAGGAATTTACACTACACAGAACAGACGCACACACACACACTTGCACATACCCAGACGCACAGTGAGACATGAAAACCAAAAAATTTCTTTATAGGTCAAAATGATTAGTATACGTTATGGTTTACATTGTGTTTGCCGTAAGAATTCATTTTTTTTATTGAGTATTTTGTATTGTTTACTACAAAATAAATAATATTAAAAATCGTTTTTCACAAGGGTAAATAAAATTGTAAAAAAAAAGAACATTTACTTTTTAAGGCATATAGTTTTTTTTTTTTTTTTTTCTAATTTTATTTTTATTTTAACACTTTTCACACAAAATTTTTATAAAAATAGGCATTCAACTTTTTACCGTCGTGCACAACGTTCTCTTATACGCGACGTTTTAAAACTGGCAAGTGTAAGTCGTATTTATTCGTTTTTATTCTTATTCAAAACACAACATTTAGCTAATGTAAGAGTTCCCCTGCAACCATAAACAATAATTCCAATGGTTTACTGCGCAAACTCCGCACAGTGGTTCCAAGTAACTTAAAACGTTGTAAGAAGTTGAAAGCGATACTTAGTTATCAACAAGTTTTTTGCAAATTATGCAAATTATTAATTTTTCTCGTGTCAACAACTTTTGTTAAATTTCTTATAACACAATTAAACAGTGATCCACCTGATTAAAAATCTGAAATCGGAATTTTTCTATAATGTCTCAATTTTGAGTAGTTTGGGGTCAAAGTCGTAAAAAAGAAATTTCCAGTTTTTGAACCACTGAAACAAAGTACGCGATGGATACAAACCTGTAAAAAAAATCAAATGAAAGGCCGAACCTTATATTATTTTGTTCAAAAGTAAAAACCTAAAAAAAAAGTTGCGCATCCTTTAAGAATCAGGTGGACATTATCTTGTAAGAATCGAGAAATTAAATTTTGCCGAACTGTGTAATGTATTGGAAATTAATCAAATATTTCCGGTAGGATCAAGAGAACGATGTACTATTTTGTGTACAAATTAAATTGTAAAATAAAGAAGAAATAAAACAAATGGTGTTACTTTTTTTTTTTATACCCGCCACACATAGTGTGAAGGGCATTTTCAGTTTGTCTGAAAGTTTGTAACGCATGAAGGGGGCGTTGGAGGACCAAAAAATTTATTTTTTTTTTTATTTGTTCGAGAGAAATTACCGTTCTTCCATGGTCCGTTTTTTTTTTTTTTTTTGGGATTTTTTTTGGAGGAAGATAATAAAAAATATTAAGCTGAAACTTCAACGACTATGATAAGTTCGAGAATGAAAGTGCCACGCCCATTTTTAGGTATAGCCCCCACAAACTTACCGAATTTTTTTCGATTTTTTGTATAAAAATAAAATATTATTTATGAATGTATTCGCTCCCAATTGGGTAAAAACATTTCTTTTGTCATTCAGTGTTAAAACCAAGATGCCACGCCCTCTTTAAGGCATAGCCCCCATATAAACTGTACGTTTTTTCAAATTTTTTGTATAAAAATACTAATTATTTATGCATATATTCACTCCAATTTGGCTAAAAACACTTCTAATGTCATCCAATGTCAAATCAGATGTGCCACGCCAATTTTTTTGGTATAGCCCTCATACAAACTTTCCGTCCATTTTCGAATTTTTGTATCAAAATGGTTATTATTTATTCATGAATTTACTCCATATTGGGTAAAAACTCTTCCAATATCATGGTACCACGCCCATTTTTGGGTGTTTCTTAAATACAAACTTACCGCCCATTTCCAGATATTTTCGAGAAATATGTTGTTATACATATCTGTATTTTTAGCTCAAAATTTGAAATTAATATTGTGTATAAACTTGGGTGAAAACTGATGATTACACATAAACTCTTTAAAGATTCGTGTGACGGGTATTAAAGCTTCGGTTCTACCGAAGTTAACGTTTTTTTCTTTTTTTTTTCATTTCTGCGTAGTAGGAGAAATTCGAAATTAACGCCATAAAAAGCTCTTCCGGATAAAATTAAGTAAAGCTTTGCCCACAAATCCTTTACAATATTTGATTTACTTCAATTTATAGTTGCTTCCAAGGAGAGTCCTGTCCAATGTTTGTTCGATTCAAACATCATGCAAGTATTTGGGAATATATTGTATAAAAGACTATATTTGTTTGACAGCTCAATTTGCAAGTGTTAATTTTGGAAAATTTCATTCATTCGTTTATCTTGAAGCGCAATAATGTTACTTTTGATGGATGTGATGCCGTCTTGCATGGTATACATATGTGTAGCATAAAGTCCGACTAAATAATCAATTAAAAATTGTATAAACTTGACTAAAGTACCACTTGATGTAGATACAAATAAGTCTGTCCTAAAAATCTAAATGAAATCCAAACGTTTACTATATTTATTCAATCGTTGAAACTGTTTTCCGCTCTCTTACACTTGCGATTTAATTTTAACAAATACTCACATTTGATATATAAAGCCCTTAAGTAAGTTTCCGACAATGATAGCGTTTCTGTCGAAGTCGACAACAGATTCTCGTTTCTTGTTCTTTATTATTTGTCAGTGCAAATATTGACATACAAATGTTAATTACCTACGCAACAGAAATGGCACACTCTCACAATGAAGTACCGTGAATAAATACCATTTGAAATAGCTTCAAAAAAAAAAAATAAAAAAAAAATAAAACACAAGTTCTACAAAACGTTCAATATAAAATATTTCGTGTTTGGTTTATATCCTGGTTTATTTTTCTCTATTTTTTTTTTCATTTAGCCAACAGGCACAAAATGTATTGCTCATCATAAAGTTTACATTTTTCGTTTTTGTGTAAAAACAATTGGTAATACACTTTGTATAAAAAAAAACGATTATTAAATTAATATTTGATCTCATAATAAAAATGTCAAAGTTTGCATTAAAGTGACTCGAGCAGAGACAACACTCACAAACTCACTTGCTGTCAGCTGTCAGTGTGTGTGAATGCTGCTTTATTATTTTGTTTTCTTTTTTTTTTCATAGACTCAGTGATTCTCCATATCGATGCATTCAAACCAAACAATATATAGCGACCATAGCAGTGAATACCATATGCATTTTAATTATTATTTTTTTAAAAGTTTTACATATTTTGCAAGCCCATCTTTTTATAACCGTTCCATATAGAGTGGACGGGTATTATCAGTTTGTCGAAAATTTTGTTACGCATTAATGGATAAGTTTAAGACCCTTTAAGGTATAAATATTCTTGATGTTCGTATGAAGATATTTTAATATATCCACATACTAACATACCGATTGTTTTCGAATTTTTGCATGAAAATTGTAATTATGTATTTATTAATGTCTTCACTCCATTTTTAATACAATCCAACGGATATACTGCCGAAATGATAAGGATCGGGCTATAACAACAAATAGCTCACCTCCCATTTTATGATATTTTCAAAAAAAATATTGTTATATTTTGTATACAATAATATAATAATAATTTTATATCTATTTGTTCTTGAAAGTTGTATCAGACCATTGACCCCACCCATCCCATCTTGAAGAAACGCTTTTGATACCCGCCACACTTAGTGTGAAGGTATATTCAGCATTTGTCTTAAATTTTATAACGCATTGAAGGAATACGCCAAGACCCCATAAAGTAAATATATTCTTAACCGACGAGACGAATCGATTTAGGCATGTCCGTCTGTCCGTCTGTCTGTCTGTCTGTACATTTTAAACTGAAGCATCTTTCTTGTTGAAGATAAAAAGATATTAAGCTGAAATTTGAAGCCTTAAGCCTTTACATTTGTTCATAACGAACTATGTTAAGTTCTAAGAGAACCTGAAAGTGGGCCACGCCCATTTTTAGGTATAACCCCCATACAAACTTGTCAGGATCTTTTCGATTTTTTTTTTAAATTCCAGTAATTATTTATAATGTACTCGCGCCCAATTGGGTAAAAACATTTTTGGTCAACACAGGGTCAAAACCAAGACGACACGCCGGACATGGCTAATTCAGCTTCGGTTCCACCGAAGTTAAGGTTTTTCCTTTTTCATATAAGAACTTGGGTAAAAACATTTCTATTTTGTCATCCAGGGTCAAAACCAAGACGCTACGCCCATTTTTTTAGGTATAGAAACTCCACAGGACCAAAAATTCTCCGCCCATTTTCGAATTTTTGTACCCAATATCTTTGAAACTCATTTATTTTTTCTGAATGACGAATTCAATTAAAATTTGGCTAAAATCAATTCTAATGTCAACTCCATCAGAATATCTTTACCATATCGGGCTAATATGTACAAAAAAGCCTCCATACAAATTTCCGATCAAATTCATCGTGAAATTTAATCTAAGCGCCTAGTGAATATATACGTGGTGTGTATCAAACGACTGGCTTCGAATTTGGTTAAATTTTCGCGGGTTACGTATATTCGAAATCTTCGATTTTTTGTGGCGTTAAGTTGGTACTCATGAATTCCTCAATTATGCCGACAAGCTCGGCTTTTTTGAATATTCACTTAATTGTTGACAGCTGCTTTGCTTGCACGTAGTTTTGGATCGTCTTCGATTTTTACCTATTCAAAAAAATGGTATCAAACCGAACCTGTATCAAATTTTTTTTTTTTTGAATAGAATAAATGGAATAAAAATGTTGAAGAAGGCTTATGGGGACCGAGCTCTACCAAAATCAACAACATTTGATTGGTATGAATTGTTGAAAGAAGGTTGTGAACGTGTTGAAGACGATGAGCTCCCTGACCAACCATCGACTAACAAAAAAAAAGAATTAGTGCTTGCACACCGTCGATTAACTATGAGAGACATTGCTGATGAAATTGGCGTATCGAAAGGATCAATTAATACAATTTTGAAGGATGTTTTGGGCCTCAAACGTGTCAAGTCTCGGTTGGTACCAAAAATGATGATTTTTTTAAAAACTGCACTGATTTTTCGTGACTTTTTTGCCAAAAATTCAACCAATATCGTTCCGCAACCACCGTATTCGCTTGATTTGCCACCGTGTGACTTCTGGCTATTCCCAAAACTCAAGAGACCACTCCGGGGAACGCGTTTCGAGTCGATTGAAGAGATAAAACTAAATCGAAGAAGGCGCTGATGGCTATACCGGAAAGGGATTATTTGGCATGTTTCGAGGATTGGAAAAACGTTGGCATAGGTGTATTTTATCGAAAGTGGATTACTTTAAAGGGGACAAAATAGAATTCAAAAAAATAAATAATAAAAAAAAAAAAAACACAAAATATGCGATTCTTTTTGAACACATCTCGTATATTATTGGTTAAATTTAATAGACTAAAAGAAATTTATTTACTACTGAATTGAGTAAATATGATTATACGAAATAAGTTTTTCTTTATCATTTTTACATTTTGTTTAAAAAAATTAAATCAGTTGGATTTAACTACCATTTTTGAAAAATAATAAACTACGACGAAAATTGATTTTCAATTGCAGTTGCCAAGGTTGTAGTTTCGTAGTAAGTGACACGATTGTCAAAACGTTTTCAATCCAGTTCATCAAAGTGTGCACGAAATAACGCCTACGAATGGAATCGTTTGTCATTATAACCCTTGTTGGTGACATTTGAATAGTTAATTTCCTATTTGATGTACACTCAACGAACTTACATTTTCCCAATCTGTGACAAGCAAATTTTTGTTTACCCACTGGCATGACAGTGAGATCAATTTCACATTCGCATTCTCCACATCCTTTTACCTGACTTTTGGGAGGGCGGTTGGGTGGAGAGGCACTGCCTGTCTTAACTTCCCTATCCGTTTGTAGATCAATTTTCAGTTTCGAATTTTCCACGGAAATATGATGACACTCACTGTTAGCTGTTGTCATCGCAACATAATTTAAGTGAACTTTGTCGCAAAAAGTTTTAAACAATACGTGGCCGCCAATTAGTGCAGTTTTTCGTAAACGAGTATGCCAACGCCGAACAAACTTTTTATTATCAAAAATTTCGATTAAATTTAATTAAAAATTAAGATTTCTTAGTGGTTGCAATTATTTAGTTCCTTAAATGGAATTTATCACGTAAAAATTTCAAATTATAAATAAATTTAAAATCAAAAATTCCCCCTTATTTTTTATAATTCAAATCGACCATTCTATAACCGTTCAAAACTGTTTAATTAAACAAAAAAAAAAAAATACATTTACAAATATACTAAACCACACACGCAAACATAACGTGTGCAAAAAATTAACGAATAAGATACAAAAACATTAATTCAACTTATCATAAAAAAGAGCATAACAATAAAAATATAAAAATCGACCATGCAAAAAAAAACTCGAGTAAAAAAAAAAAAAATGCTCGACTGCAAGATATCCTATAACCAATCTTTATGTACCTCAGTACCATACTTTATTGTATTGGAATTTCATACAAAAATCAAAAAATGGGGTACATTTGTATGGGGGCTACATATAAAATTTTTTTTTTTTGGTCCTACCCATACTGTGATATTTCATTGCGACCATCCTAGCCATAAATAATACTAAATTTAAAGTTCTCTAGAAAAACCTATAATTGCTGCTTCTCCTCAAAATGGCACTAAAGAAAAATCATTTTTTAGTTACCACTTGACGGCTCAAGTCAGTCTAAGTCTAAGTTTCAAATATGGTGGTCCTATCTCTTGTAGTCTCCGAAATAATTGTTTCCATACGGCAGACAGCATGACAGATGGACAGTCGGACATAGCTAGATCGACTCTCCTATCAATGCTGATCAATAATATATACACTTTATAGGGTCCACCATGCCTCCTTCTGCCTGTTACATACATTTACACAAACTTTTTATACCTTTTTACCCCTTGTCCACAGGGTATAAAAAAAAATCTGAAAATTGTACACACAACTCGAACATGGTCAGGTGATTTCACCAATTTTTGATTTTAACAACATATACTCGTACTATACGATACAGTTGCTAGACTACGAAATTGTAGGAAGCAAGGATGCTTCTCAAATTTATTTGTGCATTTTGTTTTTGTGCCAACTTTGCACTGTGCTGGCGATTGATAACTGCAGCCAGGTTGATTTATTAGTCGTTTGTTGCTCAGAAATGCAGAAAAATTAGCACGTACATACATAACAAGTGAATATTTTTCTTTATTTTTTCAAAGTCAACAGTAATTGATGGATGCAACCTTTATGATGTTTGTTATCTGCCCTAACTATTTTGGCACCGATTGTCGTCTAATGGCTATAATAAAAAAAAATGTGTCCCGTTATGTTTTTAGCAATATAAATATGTGTGCCCAACATTGTTATTTAGATTTTGTTATATTTTTATACCCGCCACACAGTAGTGTGAAGGGTATATTCAGGTTGATTCGTGAAAGACCCCATAAAGTATATATATTCTTGATAAGCTCGACGAGACGAATCGATCTAGCCATGTCCGTCTGTCTGTATATTTCTAGGCATCTTTTTTGTTGAAGATATAAAGATATTAAGCTGAAATTTGGAACTTAAGCTTTTCTCGGCAACGACTATGTTAAGTTCGAGAATGAAAGTGCCACGCCCATTTTTAGGTATAGCCCCCATACAAACTTACCATTTTTTTATATTTTTTTGTATAAAAATACTAATTATTTATGAATGTATTCGCTCCCAATTGGGTAATTTGTCATCCAGTGTTAAAACCAAGATGCCACGCCCTCTTTTAGGCATAGCCCCCATATCAACTGTCCGTTTTTCCGAGTTTTTTGTAGGAAAATTGTAATTATTTATGCATATATTCACTCCAATTTGGCTAAAAACACTTCTAATGTCATCCAATGTCAAATCATATGTGCCACGCCCATTTTTTGGTATAGCCCCCATACAAACTTTCCGTCCATTTTCGAATTTTTGTATTAAAATTGTTATTATTTATTCATGAATTTATTCCATATTGGGTAAAAACTCTTCCAATATCATGGTGCCACGCCCATTTTTAGGTGTTTTTTCCATACAAACATACCGCCCTTTTCCAGATATTTTCAAGAAATATGTTGTTATACATATGTATTTGTATTTTTAGCTTAAAATTTGAAATTAATATTGTGTGTAGACTTGGGTGACCACTGATGATTACACATAAACTCTTTAAAGATTCGTGTGACGGGTATTTAAGCTTCGGTTCTACCGAAGTTAACGTTTTTTCTTGTTTTTATTACAATAATTTTAGAAAAGGCGAACATGTATGTAATCTAAAGTCAAGCAAAAGGATGTCATAGGTCCCAGCAAAATCGAAGAGCAAAACAAATAATAATTTTGAAAATTTTCATAATTATTCCGACTTAAACAAAAAAATGTAAAATTTCTATTTGCTTATCCACATTTCCAGCAATATCCTTAGTTGAATATAGGCCTATACTTATTTACCATTAAAAATAATTTATAAAGATATTAAAAACAAATATTAAAAAAATTCTCCGATTTATTTTTAAAAGTTTACGACATGTCCAGCGAAGAAAACAGCTTTATTATTACGTATTGCAAAAACAAATGGATGGTCAGCACGGAAGCTCTTTTGATTCATATTAAGGCTCATCGGTACCACTTTTAAAACTACAAGTAAAAAAAATTTTAAGCGTTTTAATAAACAATTTTGAAAACAAATATATATATCACTATTGCCTTTTCGCCTTGAGAATCTCTCATAAAAAATGTATCAAACTTACATGTTGCAGCAGCTGCCTCAGACCCAGCTTCATTTACATCAAGATAAGCCTTGTGTTTTACATCTGACACTTTTTGATGATGTTCATTTGAAAACAATCCGCTCAA
This sequence comes from Leucophenga varia, assembly GCA_018903435.1. NCBI lineage: Eukaryota > Metazoa > Arthropoda > Insecta > Diptera > Drosophilidae > Leucophenga > Leucophenga varia. The sequence goes on along the minus strand of JAEIFJ010001316.1, from coordinate 44,776 downwards.
GTTGGCGTTGTTGTTAAATAATTGTTTGATGCCCAACTAAACGAAAAAAAAAATATAAAATTATAAATATAAATGGTACATTGATTTGTTTTTCTTACCTCTTTTAAAGGATTCTTTAAATCGATATCAAATTCAATTTTGAATTTTGGCAAGGATACATCCACATCTTCAACATTCATTTTACTGCTTATTAAGTTCAAGTCTATGGTGGCTAACTTTTTTCAAGATTCTTAAGACCATCTTTCTGATTTGGCAGTATGATAAGCATAGATAAATTAGAGGCTTCATATGGTAACTCTATAACTTTTGAATCTAGGTCGGACAGATCTGCATACTTAAACTTATCGTCCTGATACATTGTATCTACTTGCACCATTTTATTTGGGCTCACATAAAAATCAGCCTTGGTAGTTAATTCTACTGTAAAAGGTTTAGACCATTTTGCCTTGAAATATATAGCATTTACCAATATTGAGCTTGTTTCATCATTAACAGATCCATCTTGCAAAAGGTTTTGTATTTTATTTGCAGTTTGCTCTTCGACCCATGCATTGATTTGTTTGATAGTCGATGATGAGTCTGCGAAATTTAAATGTTCCGCTTGGGAATCAAAATAATTTTTAGCGATTTCATTGAATTTTTCTAATATTTGCAAATTGCTATTCACATATATACGATTAGCCATTTTTAATATAGGTGAGTTCTTATCACTGCACTTAAATTCACTTTTTAAAAATTCCCCATAATTCTTTGCGATTTCCGATTTATCGATAAGGCCAAGTCTAAGAGAGGAACGTAACTCATCTGCAGTTTCACCTTCGGTTCCAATGAAAGCCAATGTTAAACAGCTTTGTATCGAGGCCGGTGAATAAATTATATTTTTCTGAGATATTTGGTCTTTAGAGGTGATAACTCTAAACAAATCTGTTGCAAAGACGTTACGGCTAGCGCCAAGCGATGGTGCAACTGTACCGGCGGCTGTCATTTGAACGAGTACACTAAGAAGAAAGAACGAATAATCTGTAAAAAAAAAAAAAAAAGACTTTTCCATTAAGGTATTCATTGGTTTTTTTTTTTAGGTAATCTATTCTATTATTCCAACAAGTACTTGTACATATGTTTGGAAAAATTTATACAATTTGCTTTAGCGCCTTTTCACTTTGAAACAAGTCGAGATTAATATAATTCAATGTCACAAAAATATCTTACTCATTTTTGTTGCAAAATAATTGACGTCTGTGTAGAAACTGTGAGATTAAGCACGAAATCAGTGCTTATTTATACTTGCTGCTAGGAATTAAAGCCCCGTTTCCATTAGGCCGCGTTCTGCGTTAGCGTTAAAAACTCGACAAACTCGCGTTAAATCGTATACAAAAAGAAAGGCAGTTAGGTATGGAAAAAAGTCGCGTTCAATTTGAACGACACGCGTTCAAACCGATTTCACACCGATTTCAAACCGATTTCTCTTATCGGTTCGAATAATTTAATAATCGTAAGTTGTTCATATTTATGAAAACAGCTAACAAAGAAACCGCAAAAATTATACATTTACCCAGACGCCTTAGCTGCATATATCCAAAAGACGGCTTACCTTTTCATGCTCGTTTTGAACAGCAGTTACTAAAGCAACAACACAAACATCCATTCATTTGATAAAATTTCAAAAAAAAAATAAATATTTTTTTAGCGCTATACAATTTGTTTACTACGTAACGAACAAAATCAGCTGTTTGAACTCGAACTCGAACAAATGGAAACACTGTTCCGCGTTTTTCGATAACTTGTTAACGCGATAACAAAACGCGGCTCAGTGGAAACGGGGCATAAAGCTGGTGATTAATAACACATAGAACTTGTACTTGTAGAAGTGCTGGATTGTGCATTAAATTTCGAATGCTCTCAATAGATCAATTTATTTATGGTTCACTGTTTGTATGAAAATCATCTCAAAAACGCAAACTTGATTTTTCTTGATTTGAGTATGCCTCGAAATGTATTCATGGTTTATAAGATATTTAAGCAACCCAATGGAGAACGTATTTGTTAAACTATAAATGGTGTACGTAAATTAACTTTAAATCATCTCCCACCTTTTCTAATTAAATTTATTTATAATTTTTTTTTTTTTAATTATTAATTATTGTCATAAATTTATAGATTTTAGATAGTCAGTACAAAAAAATTGTGCAAATCAAAAAAGTGCAAAAAAAAATATATATAATATACGTTTATATATATATATTTATATGTATATATATACAATAAGTTCATATAATATATATATATATATATATATATATATATATATATATATTTATATATATATATATATTGTATATGTACTTGTGTGATGAGTATGCCCGAGCCGGAATAAATTCCAAAAGATAAGGCTAAAATTTATTTATTTCGTTCGTTGTTAATTTTTGTTTTAATTGTCTTTAACAATAATTAGTCAAGAATATATAGTATAGTATGGTGTTGTGTATAAATTATATACCTATTTATTTAAATACTTTTTGTTTCTCTTATATTATATGAAATGCAAAGCAAGTCGAACGTTACTAAACGGCACACAATTATTTACTGAATTGAAAACTCGTCACAACCTCGAAGTATTTGTATTTGACTCATGCAGTTATACATACATGTATAATGTAGTTCATCTGCTCGACTATTATGTACCCTGCTACGAGCATAAAAAACTACTACATAATACCCTGCTAACCATTTTTTGAAGCTTATTCTTATATAGTATTTTTAAAGTGTTCTGATAATTATATCTACATATGTATGTATGTATATTTGTGCAGCTATTTAGTCTATATATATATACACTTATACATATGTATGTATATAGTATTCTAGAGTACACTTTATAACGAACCCAACATAGCTTGATAGACTATTTTTTATATATGCAGGGTATAGAAGTAAGATTAGATAAATAGCTTCGAACATGTTCGTGTAGAATACTAATATTTTTATCGAGAGTTTAAAATGTGAATTATAATTTTATATGCATAGTGTGCATAAAACAAGCAAGAACGTTAACTTGGAAGCACCGAAGCTCAAATACCCGCCACAAAAAACTTTATTCATTTTCTTGAAAAAATAAAAAATAGAAGGTGAATTTATCATATCGGAAGCATATTCATAGGATAACAGTAGAAGTGATTTTACACAGATGGGAATAAATATATCCATAAATAAGAAATATTTTCATACAAAATCTAGAAAATGGGCTCTTGGTTTGTATGGGGCCATTTCAAAAAAAGTGGGCGTAACACCTTTCTTATAAAATTGGATGTCATTAAAGTGCTTTTATCCATATTTGTAGTAAATACATTTACAAAAATTGTAAATTTGCATGGGGGCTATATCTAAAAATGGGCGTGACACCTTTCTTCTGATATTGGATGGATGGATATTGGTATTAAAAGTTTTTTTACCCCATTTTAGTCAAAACATTCATAAATAATGGATTTTCATACAAAAAAATCGGCCAAAATGGTACGTGTATGGGGCTATATCTAAAGTGGGCGTGGCACATTCGGTTCTGACATACAAACTGTCACATCAACTGATTTAGGTCAATATCTTTAAAACTTTCGATGACGCATTGCAACAGACGGGCGACGGATGGACGGACTGACGGACATGGCTAATGTCGTTAATGTGCCGAAAATATCTCATGCCTCCTTCGTAACTCAGCTCTTGAATATAATTGCATTGATAAACTTTTGTACACCTTTGCTTTAAATTATGACCCAATGAAACATTTTTGAAAATCAAGCTAGAAACGGTGTCAAATCACATGATCTTGGCGGCCAGTTGACATCGCCGCGACGTGAGATTATTCGGCCATCAAATTTTTCGCGCAAAAGAGCCATTGTTTCGTTAGCTGTGTGGCAAGTGGCACCGTCCTGTTGAAACCACATATCGTCCACATCCATATCTTCCAATTCAGGCCACAAAAAGTTTGTTATCATCTCACGATAGAGAACACCATCCACAGTAATTGCCTGGCCAGCCTCATTTTCGATGAAGTACGGCCCTATGATGCCGCCAGCCCATAAACGGCACCAAACATTCACTCTTTGTGGATGCATTGGTTTTTCGACAATCACTCTTGGATTCTCATTCGCCCAAATGCGGCAATTCTGCTTATTGACGAATCCACTGAGGTGAAAATGTGCCGATTAAATTGACCGAAAAAATGACGAAGTGCACGATATGCATTTTGATTTGAACGACCATTTTCATAATAGGTCTGAATAACTTTAACGCGTTGCTCGATTGTGTATCTTTCCATGGTTCAAATTGAGTAAGTCTGAAGTTGAGAAATGTCAAAAGAAATGCAGGAAAAAACTTGACGTTTAGGTGTGGTTGACATTCAACATCGGCCCTTGAAATTTAACCACCCTTTATATTTGAACAACGGGTATAGGGTATCTCGTTTTCGCGCCTAATCGACTACATTGCTCTTTCTTGTTTTAATAAATATAGTGCCAATTGTATGCCTATGTATAGACTATTATAAAGATGACATATAGTACACACATACATACATATGTATATGTTAGATTGTTGTGAATAGAAAATGAGTATACGACACGTAAACAAATACAATGCCGGTACTTCACAAAATGACATCATTAATACGAATCGCGGAGAAATAACTAACATCTAAAAGTTTAAATTAAATTCTCTTTGATGAATTTCTACTCTTTACATTTTATACTCTTCATCAGAAACGAAATGTCTTAGTTATTATAGAAATTTTCAGTATCAGTACCAGAAAAAAATGAGTGATCAACGACTGAAGCGCCTACCTTTAAAAAAAAAAAAAAATGTTCGAAAATATTCGACAAACATTCTATCATCTTAGAAACTTAAAAAATTTTAAAAACCTGTCAAAAAAAAAAAAAGAAATATTAAACTTACTTTTTCGAACTGTTTATTACAAATTCTGTTTACCATGAACGATGAAAAATTCGCAAGTCAGATTAACACATTTTCGGCTAATTTGTTTGAAAAGCTTGTTATATTATACGCCGATCAGAATGTTATATTTTCGCCATTTTCCATACATGTTATGGGTGGTATGATTTGGTTAGGCGCTGAGGGCAATACGGCAAAAGAACTGAGCAAGGGACTTGGTTTCACTACGTGCAACGTAAAGGATATTATTGAATGCTATTATAAGGTACTTGCAACCTATGCCCAAAGCAATATTTTATGTATCGCAAATAAAATTTACGTACGCAAAGATTGCATTATAAACGAAGAATTCAGCAGCACACTTAGCAACAAATTTCTGACCCAAGCCGAAGAGATTGACTTTCAAAATAGCCAAGAAGCAGCACAACAGATTAACAACTGGGTTGAATCAAAAACAAATGGTTTAATTAAGGAACTAGTACCGGCAGAAAGTCTTAAGTCATCTACTAGCATGGTCTTGGTTAATGCGATATATTTTAAAGGTGAATGGGTTAGACAATTTCCCAAAGAAGCAACAAAAATTGAGGATTTTCATTTGAATGAAACAGAAAACGCCAAAATAGAAATGATGAATATGAGCAAAACTACCTTTAACTACATTGATTTGCCAGAATATGACGCAACAGCTTTACAAATGAATTATAAGGACAGTGATTTGCTAATGCTGATTATATTGCCGAATCAAACTACTGGTTTAAAATTATTTGAGGAAAAATTGAAACCAGTTAATTTACAAGACATAATCAAGAGAATGGAAAAAGAAGAAGTCATTGTAAAATTACCCAAATTTAAAGCAGAATGTTTTATGGAACTAACGGAAGCTTTTAAACAAGTATAAAAATAAATACTCGTATTTACAATAAATTGCATTTAAAATATATCATTTTTAGCTTGGTATTGAACGTATGTTTACGTTTTCCGCCGAATTCGATAAAATGTTACAAAATTCGGTACCACTTCATGTTTCTTCAATTTTACACAAGGTATATATCGATGTTAATGAGGAGGGTACTGAAGCAGCAGCAGCAACAGGTATGCTAAGTGTCTTATATTAGCAATTTAGAAAAAAAAAAAAAAACAAAAAAAAGCGTTAGCTTCGGTAGAACCGAAGCTCAAATACCCACCACACAAAATTTTGTATGATCATCAGTGACGTACATTATTTTCCGCAAAGATGTTGGGTGGGGACATCTCAAGTTGGGGCTCATATTATGAAGTTTATATGTAAAATTATACATAACAAAAATTTTCTTGAAAAAATAAAAAAAGTAGAAGGTAAATTTGTATAGGGTCTGTAAGTTTTAGCGACCCGATCCTTGTCATAACGGTAGTACATTTAAAGGATGACAGAAGGAGTGATTTTAACCCAGATTGGAGTGAATATCTTCATAAATAAAAACTATTTTCTTACAAAAATTGGAGTGAATATCTTCATAAATAAAAACTATTTTTTTACAAAAATGGGCGGTATGTTTGTATGGGGACTATACCTCTAAATGGGCGTGGCATCTTGGTATTGATATTAGATGACATAGGGAAGTGTTTTTAATCAATTCGTAGCAAATACATTCCTAAATAATAACTATTTTCATAAAAAAAATCGAAAAAAACAAGAAAGAACGCTGAAGTCGAGTATGCTCCACTGCAAGATACCCTGTACCCAATCTATATGTACCTTAAGTTAGGTTCTATTTTACAACCATAACTCATTGAATTTGATTTTCATAGAAAAACTTAAAAAATCAGGGTAAATCTTTGAATGGGGTTACACCTAAAATTATGTTGGGCCTTACCCATATTGGTCTATTTCATTGGGACTAGCATAGACATAATTTATACTAAATTTAAATTTTCTAGAATAAAAAACAATGACGTTTTTATATAAAAACCCAATATTTTGGGGTATATTTGCATGGGGGCTATACCTAAAATTTTGTTGGTCCTACCCATATTTTGATATTTTATTGGGACTATCATAGACATAATTTATACTAAATTTGAACTTCCTAGAATAAAAAAAAATGACGTTTTTATGCAAAACCCCAAAATTTTGGGGTAGATTTGTATGGGGGGTACTCCTTAAAAGCTAACCGTTTGTCAGCTTGACGGCCTAGGAGAGTCTAAGTTTCAATTTTGAAAGCTCTACCTCTTATAGTCTCCGAAATAATCGTTTTCATACGGCAGACAGCATGACAGACAGACGGACAGACGGACGGACGGACAGACAGATATAGCTAGTTCGACTCCCCTTCCAATGCTGATCAAGAATATATATACTTTATAGGGTCTATCTTGCCTCCTCTGTCTGTTACATACATTCGCACAAACTTAATATACCCTTCTCCCTTTGGGTACAGGGTATAAAAAGTGATAAGTTCGTATGGGGGCTATACCTGGAAATGGGCGTGGCACCTTGATTTTAACATTAGATGACTTTAGAAGTGTTTTCAACTTATTTGAAGTGAATTCATTCATAAACAATAACTATTTTCATATAAAAACTTTAAAAAAAGCTGTAAGTTTGTATGGGAGCTATACCTAAAAATGGGCGTGGCACCTTGATTTTAACATACAAAGTAGTCGTTCCCGAGAAAACCTTAAGTAAAATTTCAGCTCAATATCTTAATATCTTCACCGAAAAAAACAAAAAAGAAATAAACAGACAGACAGTCAGACGGACAGACAGACGGACATGGCTAGATCGATTCATCTCGTCGAGCTGATCAATAATATATACCTATATACTTTAGGGTCTCCGATGCCTCCTTTAATGCGTTACAAACTTTCCGACAAACTGAATATACCCTTCACACTATGTGTGGCGGGCATAAAAAATTAAAAAGATATATATTATTGTAGCAGCAATAATGATGGCACGTTCGGCACCACAGCCACCGCAACATAAAATATTTTACGCTGATCATCCATTTTACTTCGCAATACTCAACAAGGATGGTTATCCATTTTTTGCGGGTAAATACGAAAAAGTCGATTCGATTGCTGGCGACCTAGAAAATCTTGACAGCAAGAATCAGGAGAACAGCAAATGCGGCTGCACCTGTCCAACAGGGTCAGATCCACTGAATAAGATGCACAAATGTGGCTGCCATTTGAAATCAAATGATGAAACCAATGAAAATTGTGTTTGTAAATCGAGATCTAAAACTGGACAAAAAGAACAAAATGAAATGTAATAAACAATATACTTAGTATCTTATACTCATACTCATATGCACAAAAAGAGCACGCTTTTGTGACAATAAGAGATACAGACAATATTACGTACTAAGAGAAAATTTAATGAAATAAAAAGAATGAGAATGTGTATTCAAAGAGGTCGAAAAAAACAAACCAGACTGCAGTTTTCTGATAAATATCAACGCGAAAACATTTAACCGGCGCAATCAAAAAAAAAAAAAGGGCAAAACAATTTATATTTTAGAAAAAATAAATACAAGTGTAAACCACAATAAACGAAAAAATTGTTTTGTGATTCCCCTCCGCGTGATTAAAAAATTGTGTAAAAAGTTCTATAATCTTGTTTTCGATAAACCTGGCACCATAATGGCTACGTTCGAATTCTCTAATGGACTAGTTAACTTCTGTAATAATATTTACGGGCAGTTGACAACTACGAGTATAAAATCCAGTAAAAATGTTGTCTTTTCTCCATTTTCTATACAAACATGCGCTGCTATGGTCCGCTTGGGTGCCGAAAAAGAAACCGCTTTAGAGTTGAACAGCGGTCTTTATTTAGGGTCAAGTGATGTAAATGATATTGCTGAACAGTATTATAAGGTACTGAAGGCCTATCAGAATAGTAATGTATTACACATGGCCAATAAAATTTACGTAATGAAGGGGTACACCATACGAAAGGATTTTAATGAACTTCTTTTGAAAAAATTTTTCTCCAGTGCAGATGAGATTGATTTTAATCAAAATACTGCAACAAATACAATTAATAGCTGGGTAGAATCAAAAACTAATAATTTGATAAGAAATTTGGTACCATCTGATGCTTTGAATGGACTCACGCGACTAGTACTTTTGAATGCGATACACTTTAAAGGAGAATGGAAGTATCAATTTCCAAAGCTTGCCACTCGGGAACGAAGATTTTTATCTAAATGAAACCGATACGGTAAAAATAAAAATGATGAACATTAAAAAAAGTTTTCGGTTTGGTATATTTCCTGAGTTAGAAGCTAGCGCACTGGAACTGCCTTACAAAGATTGTGATCTCTCCATGTTGGTGATATTACCAAATTCACGTACTGGTCTGAAGAATCTTGAGCTCAAATTAAAATCAATGACTTTAAACCAAATTTCACAAAAAATGTCGAGCTGTGAGGTTTTAGTAAAACTACCTAAATTTAAGGCAGATTTTCAAATAGAACTCTGCGAGGCTTTTAAAAAGGCAAGTACGAGTATAAAAGTTAAGATATTTCAGAATGTTTATTATTGCTAATTTTTATAGTTGGGTATGACGCGCATGTTTACAAACGATGCTGAATTTGGTAATATGCTTGAATCGACTGAATCATTAAAAGTATCTTCGATCATACACAAGGCATATATCGATGTTAACGAGGAGGGAACCGAAGCAGCAGCAGCCACTGGTAAGCATCTATACAAATTTTTCTATTTTTGGATTGGGTTTGATAAGTATTTGTGACTTTCAATGTGATATGACACCCACTTTTAGAATGGGCTATGATTATTCCGATATTCGTTGCAATACGACATTCCACTAATGTTTCAGGCAGATCATCCGTTCTACTACATTTTAAAAAACTCAAATGATTTAGTTATATTTGCGGGCAACTTTGTATCAAATGCGCTAAATAACTAAGGTTTTGTACGAAATAAATAAATCATCATATATTTCCAAACGTGAAAATTAAATTTTACATTTCAATTGGCTAACTTAATTTCTTTCAATAAGAGTATGTAACTTCTGAGAACATTCTGAGTAACGTTCCAGTCCCACTATAGATCTCTGGCCCGAAATATTCAACGAATAGAATTGTAGAACGCTTACTCTATCGTAATCTGAGACCAGAGAATGTTGTTTAAGTTGTAAACAAAGTCTCTAGAGAAATTAAAATTTTTGTTTACGAAAATATTATATCCCACACTATTCATTGAATTTTGGGCTATGCAAGTCTTTCAGTCGGTCATTCAGGACATGTGACATGTACTCACATACAATAAATACATATTTTAACTATAAAAATACATTTTTTTTTGCAGCTATGTGTATGGGTTTTACTGGTCCAAGTATTAGACCTCCACCGGTGATGCAATTTTTTGCTGATAAGCCTTTTCGGTACATGCTCAAAAACTCAAGCAACGTTATTTTATTTGCTGGATGCTTGCAACACTTTTAAAAATAAATTTATTTTGAAAAAATATTGTATTAAGCGAAAAATAAAAATATTATCAAATAAAATTACACAAATACAAAACTGTAAACATTTTTTAATGAAGTGAAAACTGATACATACGAGGTGTGTTCAAAAAGTATCGCGAATTTTGAATTTTCGCGGGTTACGTATATTCGAATTTCGATTTTTTTGTGTGGCGTTATGTTGGTACTCATTACCTTTGAATCTCTCACTTAATTGTCGACAAGCTCTGCTCACGTTTTTGGATTCTTCGAATGTTCAAAAAAATGGATCAAAGAACCTGTATCAAATTTTTTTTTTCTGAATGGAATAAATGGAATAAAAATGTTGAAGAAGGCTTATGGAGACCGAGCTCTACCAAAATCAACAACATTTGATTGGTATAAATTGTTGAAAGAAGGTTGCGAACGTGTTGAAGAAGAAGAGCTCCCTGATCAACCATCGACCTCAACGGACGATGCTCACATCCAAAAAGTAAAAGAATTAGTGCTTGCACACCGTCGATTAACTATGAGAGACATTGCTGATGAAATTGGCGTATCGAAAGGATCAATTTATACCATTTTGAAAGATGTTTTGGGCCTCAAACGTGTCGAGTCTCGATTGGTACCAAAAATGCTGATTTTTTTTTATTAACTGTACTGATTTTTCGTGACTTTTTTGCCAAAAATCCAACCAATATCGTTCCGCAAACACCGTATTCGCTTGATTTGGCTCCGTGTGACTTCTGGCTATTCCCAAAACTCAAGAGACCACTCCGGGGAACGCGTTTCGAGTCGATTGAGGAGATAAAACCTAAATCGAAGAAGGCGCTGATGGCTATACCGGAAAGGGACTATTTGGCATGTTTCGAGGATTGGAAAAAACGTTGGAATAGGTGTATTTTATCGGGAGGGGATTACTTTGAAGGGGACAAAATAGATATTCATGAATAAATAAATAATTTTTAAAAAAAACACAAAATTCGTGATACTTTTGAACACACCTCGTACATAAGTACTATACATCCTGATCTCTAAAACATAGTTTCAAATAACAATAGCAATAGAATATTTTAGACTTAGGCAAAAAAAAGACTACGACTATAATCAATCAAATCAAAAGAATTTGACGTCGAATCTGGATGATTAGCGTTTTTACAAGAGATAACATAAATAATAATAAAAAATATTAAATGTTAAAAAAAAAACAAAAAATAAAATGCTTACTGATAACGTTATCTACGAAAAATAAGAAAATAAATTTAGTCTCATTTTACATGTCGTGTTGAACGGTTTGTGCATAAGTAAAATTTGTTGAACAATTTTTTTGTTTTATAAAAAATTAACAAAAACTTTTTATCTAAATTATTATAATATGTATCGGCCAAGTAAGTATTAAAAAAATCTATTAAAATAAAACAAAAACAAATACATGCACGAGTATATGGATAAGTTTTTTCTCAATTTACGTTTAAGAGAAAATGTTTACATACTCGTACATATTCGTACATACATATACTCGTATAAGTAAATACAAAGAGCTTCCCAGCAAACTAGTTTATGAGCGAACTGAGAAGAATACATTGCTCAGTATTAAATTATACCTCATTGCATTCGCATCAACATTCGCACGGAGGACAGAAAGAGCGTGGAATTACAAAGTGAAAATAAAAGTATTAGTCATAATTTTTTTTATGAAACGAAATCAAGAAATAATTTCAACAATTTTTGCAAATTATCATTCAGGTAGAAGTGTCATTGTGTAATTTCACTTTTAAATAATTAAATATATTATAAATTTCAACTTTGCTTCTTCATTTACAGTTTGCCATTGTATTTCAATAAGTTTAGCGATTTTATTTGTTGTTCTCACAGCAAACGCCATGACTGATAGTAACAACACATCTGAGTTTTCCAAAAAGTTGGCTGTCTTTTCAATTAACGTAAGTTAATATTATTTTAATTAAGTTTATGAAAATATAACTTGCACGTTTCTTTTATAGCTTTACAGCAAATTGACTCTACTGAAACCAAATGAAAATATAATTTTTTCTCCATTCTCCATACAAACGTGTAATGCGATGGTACGTCTTGGTGCCGAGGGGCAAACAGCTGCGGAACTGGATCATGGTCTAGGCCTCGTTTCCAGTAATGAGGAAGAGATTGCTGCACAATATCACAAAATACTTTCAGTATATGAGCATAGTAATATTCTTCACATCGCCAACAAAATCTATATTATGCATGGGTACAACGTACGGGACGAATTTAATAAATTGCTGTCTACACATTTTCTCTCCAACGTAGAATCTATTAATTTTGCAGCGAACGTACAGGCAGCCTCTTCTATCAATAACTGGGTGGCATCCAAAACGAACAACTTGATTCAAAATTTAATCTCACCGAACTCATTAAATCAAGACACTCGTCTTGTACTAGTTAATGCAATATATTTTAAAGGCGATTGGGTCCACAAGTTTCCAAAGCATGGAACACACAATGAGGACTTTTACATTAGCGAATCTGATACTATAAAAGTACCGCTAATGAATGTACGGAAGGATTTTAATTACGCAGATCTAAAAGACTTAGACGCACAGGCGCTAGAAATGCCATATAAGGACTCCGATCTCTCTATGCTGGTGATTTTACCTAACTCGCGCACAGGTCTCAAGGCACTCGAAAATAAGTTAAAGACAATACCACTTACAGATATTACGAGTCAATTGAGAATGGAACATGTTGGGGTAAAGTTTCCCAAGTTCAAGGCAGAATTTTCTGTGGAACTAAGTGAGCCGTTAAAACAGGTGAGATTTAAACAACGAATAACTCAAAAAAACAATCTATATAGTTAAAAAATTTTTAAATAGTTGGGTATACAACGCATGTTTGGCGATTCGGCTGAATTTGGCAAAATACTAAAGTCACCGGAGGCACTAAAAGTATCCAAAGTAATACATAAAGCGGTTATTGATGTTAATGAGGAAGGCACTGAGGCAGCAGCAGCAACAGGTGGGTTACTGTTATACGAGTATTTTACTACTTTAGTTACATTGTGTCCGTTGTTTTCATTTACACATCTCCGTCATTGTCTTATGTTTGAATTTTTCTTGTCCCTGACATACATACATATAAATTTCTCATTTAGCTGGTTTGGTGCGCAAAATACGAAGCATTCAGTACTTCAACATAGTGGAGTTCATCGCTGATCATCCATTTTTCTACGTAATACTGCAAAAAAATAGTACTGTTTTAACACTTTTTACGGGGTCTTTGCGAAAACCAAATGGGGCCCAATCGGAAACACATGATGAACTATAAAGAGTAAATTTATAAAATCTCGTAATCGTAACCGTCAATTGCAACTAATACGAATAAAATGGATGTTTACTTAATTATATCTAATTATTTTTTTTTATTTTGGACTATTTCATATTATCTATAAGTGTGTTTCTTTTGCTCATTTCGTAAACACATTTTTTCTCTTCCACCTTGACAGGTATGACTATTTGTCTGGCTTCGATGCCAATGTTTCGACCGCAGCCACGCGAATTCCATGTAAATCGACCATTTGCTTACATCATATTACTAAACAAAACTGGACAGCAACTGTTTATTGGAAACGTTCATAAGCCGTGAATTTAAACTGAACTTAAAATGTTGTATCTAAGACTGAAAATTTTTGAACATTTTATATTGTGGTTTACTAAAAATTAAAGTTAACTTTTACTAACCAAATTTAATGTTGTGCATGACTACTGGAATTTACATACAAATGTATGTACTCTAAAAAAAAAAATGTCAAATGGATCACGACTGACACTCGTAAGTCAGAAAGTCTATTATTAGAAATTATAAGTTAAGATGAATTTAATCTTTACAGGTTTGCGAATTATGCCTGTAATGGCATTCAAACGACACCGCTTTCATGCGAATCATCCTTTTGTGTTTCTAATTAAGAACCGAGAGAATGCAGCTGTTTTTATTGGACGATATTTAAGCACAGTTCCTATTTAAGCAAATTTGGAAAACAAATCTGTTGCATTACAATGTATAACATTTTATAGAACTTTACAAAATAAATACCAGATTAAAGATAAATGTAAATTTTTTTTGTAATTTTTTCGTAAATATCTTGATTATAAATCGTTAAGCAAAATGCATACAATAACTTTGCAAAAACAATTTACATAAAAGGCCTTTGCAGATATTTTTACAGCTCCATACTAGCAGAAATTTGTACTGATATGCTATAGAAACAGTGTGGCTGTGTAGCAAATTTTTCTAAATAATGACAACTCTGTATTAAAAAATGTATGTACAGACCTAAAAAACAAAAGTTAAAGTGAGTTAAAATCTAAAATTTACTTTTAAAGTAAACGTTAATCAGCAGCAAACGTTTAAAACTTTTAAGGCACAAAACAAACAAAAGTAAGAAGAAATTTCTTCTGTTGTGCATTATTTATATACATATATATATTATATACAAGTTTAAACGAAAATGTAATATGAACAACTCGTATTTAAATGAACTATTCACAATTACATTTCTAAGTCATTCACCATGAGGAACATTGTGAATTTCAAAAACGGCGTATTAAAAGCATCCCTGCTCATATTTCTCGGACATGTCGTCTCTTTTCCGCTGAACTGTCAAAAACGTAGGTCGCAAGTAAATTTTGTATTAAAAATAAATCCTAAATAATCGCTAAAACTAATATAGATATGATTATTAAAAAATGCTAAACGTTGCATTAAATTTCGCACCAAGTGGACTAATAAGTATTTTTTATTTTTCTTTTCGTTCCCATTATTTCTTACGATGACTTCAATTACTGGTATGCACTGCTTTGTTCTACCGGGCTTAGTTTGATAGAACGCAATGGCCAAGTCAAAGAATCACACTAATCATAACCAGAACAAGAAAGCTCATCGCAATGGTATCAAGCGCCCGCTGCGTAAACGCCACGAGTCTACTCTGGGTGTAAGTATATGTTATAGATACAGTTAAAAATATAATATTAAATCCTAATATACCTCCACAGATGGATGTTAAGTTTTTGATTAACCAACGTTACGCACGCAAGGGAAATCTGTCTCGCTCCGAAGCTGTCAAGCGTCATGAGGAGCGCGTTGCCGCTCATGCTGGCAAGCCAAAACCCGTCAAGCTATAAATTGTTTACGTACTGTGTGTGAATAAATAAATAGAATTAAAAACCTGAAATGTGACGTTTAAAGTGTTTATGATGAATTAGGGTACAAAATATGCAGTATCGCTGTGTTCAATTGCACATAATTCGAACGCCTCTTTAATGGATTTATAAAATGTTGCCGAATGTGCAAAAACTGAAAAGTTGAAAAGAACTAAAATATAAATCGAATCATTAAAACTTGATGTATTTCACTTTTCAGTGGATTTTACTATTCGAATTTATGTGGTGGATATAAAAGTATTTAAGACCCACACAATGATGGACTGTAGCCTGACAAGTTTGACAGCAGAATTTTTATAATTGTAAAGTAGAAAGAAAAAGAGTTGAGTTACTATTTAATTGTATCTGATAACTTCTATTTTTGTGTTTAACAAAATTAGTAAATTTATGGATACAAATGGATGTGTGTCTGGCCAGTATAAATGCCTAAACTACAGTATAATAAACGACCAAGGGAAGGCTTCAGTGTATAAGTCGTTATAATAAAATTTGGTATTATACCAAATAGGATATATGTACATTAATTATATAGTTGAAAGGAAAGCATAAGAAATTTTCAAAAAATATAAAAAGAAAATTAATTTTTTTTTTTCGAGAAAATATTTTAAGAAGAAAATGAAAAAAACTGTTTAATATTATTGATTAGCAAGAGTATAATACTGATTTTGAGTGAAAATATCGACACAATCAATATTATAAAGCCAGTGATTTATTTTTACGGCACAATCTTAAATTTCGAACTTGGCGGTTTCATTAAAGATTTGACAGATATGTTAGGGCTGCAGATACTATGGCGACAAGTGAATGGCAATTGCAAAGAAGAAGAAATGTATAGTATATAGTGGATATGGCGTTTTGCTCAACTCCACGCAAATTTTTTTGTTAAATAATATTTGTGCTATTAACGGTGCTATTTGTTGCCGTTAAAGTATAATATGTTTAAGTCATTTAATAAGTTTTAAGCAAGAAAGTGATATGCAATAAAATGTTACACGTGGTGCTTAATAAAGTGATTTTATGTCGTGCAGCATAAAATGTATGTCAAAGCAATGCCAGCTATTTTTCTCAAAGTCTATTAAATACTTAAGTGGGATGACGTACGTGATACTATATGATAAATTTTAATTGATAGAATATTATGAAATTTAAATGTGCGCGAATCGGTTGTTACTAAAGAAAAGAAATAAGTTCCAAATTGTTGACTTATCTGTTTTTTGTTACTCACATCATAAATGCACTTACTCAGCTGCTAATCCAAACACACACACACACACACACATAAAGACTCAATCACTGACAAGCTGCCTTATCAGCTGGCTTCGATCCTTTTAGCGGTAATTTTTTTACAGTGAAACGAAACATCCCTTGTATCTAGCAAAAGTGGATTGAATTTTTTAAAGCAACAGGTGAGTATTTTACATGGACATTTGGAAGCAAAAAAATATAAACATAAATATTTTTTAAAGCTACATAATATTGCAGTAGTTTTAGTATACAAATTTTACACATTCGATTTTCTTTGCAAGTTGTTTGCTTAGTTTATTTGCGAAAATAAAGTTTTTAAAGTTAGGATCTAGTTACAATAACTACATAATTAACATAGTCATGATTTGATCTAAATAATAATAATGTGAAATGTGTTAAAGATGAAGTATCCGTCTCAAAATTTTCAAATTACATATCTTTTGACTTCTTTTCGTTCATGTATTTAAATAATTTTCCCAGCAATTATGACACAAAATAATATTTGATGACAAAAAACTGTTAAGAAATTATGAAGTATGTTATATTTTTTTTTCCGATCCATCACAATTGTCTTAACAATAATTTTAAAATCAAAATGCTATAGGAAACTCTTTATCAGTTGCCTCAAAGTTTACTTAAGGCTTATCAGGTCTTAAATTAGATTTGTTTTAATTTTGCTACATATGTACGAGTATGTAGAATAGTTCTTATCTTTTGCCTGCTTCTGTTAGCTTGTTGAGTTCGCTATTGTTATTTGACATGGCGCTATTATGATTTTTGAAATTGATAAAACTGAGTAATTTGTAGAGTTTTCTGATGTCTTTACAAATAATTGATTTGTATAAAAATTGAAAGTGCCAACAGTGTTTTGAATTATCGGCGTCATTGAGTAATTATTTATTGTGATTGTTCTTCGATTGATCATAGCACTGCCACTAGTTTTTGATATATTTTCACGTTTATATAGTATGATGTATTATTTTAAAATTAAAATGTTGGAAATTGGCTACTATTATATTTTGATCCTTTCGGGAAAAGTTTGTTTGTCGTTACCGAATACAACACAAAACAAGGAAAAACGTTAACTTCGATGAAACCGAAGCTTAAATACCAGTCACATGTTTTTAAAATGTTAATGTGTTATCATCAGTGGCTTAAATAGAACTTCGAGATGGGATGGGACGGGGTCACTAATATGTTACAACTTACGTTAAGACACAATAATGGTATCAAATTTTAAGCTAAAAATACAGATATTTTTTTGAATATTCAAAAATAAACGGTAATTTTGTGTGAGACCTATGCCAAAAAATGGGCGTGGCACCTTGGACTTGATATTGGTTGATATAAAAACTGTTTTACCCAATTTGGAATCAATACATAACTAAAAAAAAAAACATTGTGTTTTAGGCAATTCTTAAAAATAAAATGAGCGTTAAGTTTGTATGGGGGTATACCTAAAAATGGGCGTGGCACATTTGATTTGACATTGGATGACATTAGAAGTGTTTTTGCCCAATTTGAAGTGAATATATGTATAAAAAATAACTATTTTCATACAAAAAATCGATAAAACATAAGGTTTGTATGGGAGCTATGTCTAAAAATGGGCGTTGCACTTTCATATACAAACTTGAACTAGTCGTTGCCGAGAAAACGAATACTCGTACATAGTTGATTTCGTGAAGTTTATCATTTTGGCATAAAAAAACGTATGCATGTATACATATAAATAATAGTTATAGTTCATTTATGACTTTTTAATCACTACATTTCATTTCTACTAATATAAAAATGAAACGCCCCAAGGCGTTTTGTTAGATTTCAGTCAAAAAATAGCTTATTACAGATGACAGTATACATAAAATGTTTTGAAATATGTAAACCATGACATTTCTTTTATGAAATAGCAAAGTTTTTTCGAACTGGTTTTAAAAAAGAGTTGAATATTTTCTTATCTTGACACGTGAAAAGCACCGAATAAAAATTACAAATAAAGACATTCAATTAAATTGAGAAGCTACAAATAGTAGCTTATTCTCTGAATCGTCGCATTTCTACATTATTAAGCATACTCGTACAATAAACCTCGAATTGATACTAATTGTGATAAGCATCATAAAAAGGCAAAGTAAATATTTGAAAAACAATAATGTGTGAAGCAGGGCTCTCACTGTCGTGGGTTGACTGTCTTCAAGGTGGTAGTATAACAATTCTGGGCAACTCAATTACGACCATATAAACCGTAGCAGATAACAACAGCGCTTCGTAGCAAACGGAGCCAAACAGCGCATAAAAAAACCTATTAGGATTAGATATATTTTGTTAGCTGTTTTAAGAATTACATCGGAAAGAAAAAAGTGCACTTAGAGCTTTTTATTTAATTTTTTTACAAAAAAAAAAAAAAAAAAAAAAAAACAATAGCTTTGTGAACAAATTTTATTATACGCACCAAAATGGCGGAAAGTTTACCCGTCTATTCAATATCGTATTTCATGGATAAAAAGGTGGAAAGACGAGAATCTAAAACGCAATTGCAAGTAAGTGTACGAGTAATAGGAATAGGTTGATTCACCCTAAAGTGTCATCATGTGATGGAAGATAAATAAACTATTGCTTCAGCACTATTGAAGTTCTTCGGGCGTAAAATAGACAGAAAAGTTATATACATAATTTCATAATTATCCAAGTGTACGTATGTTATTTGTCAAATTAATTTAAGGTTGCATTCTGACAATGTCTGATATATGGCGAGAGAGTTTTAACTTTTGTCATGTTTGCGGGCACTTTTATTCAACATTTGCATTTAAAATCGAGATCTTTTGTGTGACATATATAGTATATACTATATAAACTTACAAAATAATGTAAAATAAAAAAATCTACATGTTTATAAATTCGTAGTACAAAATTTTTAAATTGAAAAGCAAAATTTGTCTTATCTTACTTTTTACCTTCGTAAATAATTGTGTGATCTTCAATGACGTACATAGATAGTTTTTCTGCGAAAGGGTGGGGTCTGAGTGGTCTGAAACAACAGCAGGTGACACAATTTTCAACCGAGATATATTTTTAAATGGTATATTTTTTAATTAATTTGAATTAAACAAAATAACTAAAATGGTATTGGTAGGCAATTTAAGCCACCCCCAAAAAAGATTCTTAGCCACAAGTCTGTGGTAGATTCGGATTCATCTTATTAAAATACATGGAAATAGGGGTCTTGTACAAATATGTAGATCTGGAAATATTTTTTGTAGGCTGTGTAATTACTGGTGCCAAAATGGATCCGCCATTTTGAATTAATTTAAAAATGACTGCAGATTCGTAATCAGCAACCCCAAAAACCCCGAGTACCAAGTTTTAAAAAAAATAATCACTTTTAAATTTTGGTCCGCCATATTGGATCCGCCATTTTGAATTTTTAAATTGAGGGTTTGTAATCAGCGACCCAGAAAACCCTCCAAGAATACAATAAAAAACTAATCTCTCAACTTGCCTGGGGCTTGACGAGCTTATTAAAATGGGTTATTTTAGTGTTTTTGAGGTTAGGCAAAACGTAGACGTGTAGGGCTAAATCTGATGGTAGATTCGGATTCAGCGCATCAAAATACATAGAAATATGTGGGTCTCGTTTTTTTTTTTGTGGGGCTTTAAATAATTGTTTTGAATATTAATTTTTTTTTTTTTTTTTGAAATCAATAACTTTTGTTTAAAAATTTTAAAAGAATTATTCCGTCATATCAGATTTTTTGTTAAATAACGAAACAAAGTCAACTACAATTATGTACTCGCAAATAAAAAGTATGTACATATTGATTGTGGCGAATGAGTATCTATTCGTATATTTTTAAGGTGTGTATGCTCATATTACATCTAATTAAAAACATTTGAAATAATCTTTGAACAAACAATTTTTTTTTTTTATTCAGAAAGCCAAATTTATTTGGCTTTTAAAAAATTGTTTAAATAGATTTTCAAATTGTTTGTACACAACTGATAATATACAATATCAAAGGATATTGGGGGGAAAAGATATGTTATACTTGGCAACCTGACTTTATATGCAAACTACTGTAGTAACCAAAAAAATATATACTCGTATGTACATATTAATGTACTTTTTGTTCCGAATATATTGTAGAAATATTTTTCATTAAATTATTAAACAAAGACGACAATTTTACAAAAGCGCTGCTTCTTATCAAGCACAAAGATCATAAACATATATAAATACATTCATTCGGAAAAAATCGATGCAGTCGAATACGAGATACCCTAAAGTGTTGAACAATAGTGTTTCTATATTGATTTTTAACAGAGAGACATACAATTTGGGACTGGTTAGTATGTAGGCTAGTAGTTCTTCTCACGAGAGATTAGCTCAAGATACTTAGAGTCTAATTAGTTGCAACGTTACGTAGAGTGGCGCTAAACCTGTAGTCACCAAATATAAATGTATATACTAAATGAAAACAAAAATTAAAATTTTATTAACCCTTCGAGAATGGATTTAAAACATTAAAAAATTTTATTTTGACATATATGTACAGTGGGGAGCAAAAGTGAGTACATGTTTGCATATTTCACATTTTGGAACGTGGTGTCGTTGGATGGATTTACCAGGCCGGTGCCAGCAGTATTGTTTGCCATCTGAAAGAAAACTATTGAATTTGCTTTCGTCTGACCAGATGACCAGCTTCGAGTCATCTATTGACCAATTTCGGTGTTGTCTGGCAAAGCTTAAGCGGGCCTTCACATTTTTTTCCGACAATGCAGGCTTATTTTATTTTACTGCTGCAACATATCCAATTTTGTGAAGTGCTCTTCGTGCTGTCCATCGACTTACATCTCTATTAATGTCTAAAAAGCCACCTTAGGCGTTAAAAACATGTTCTTTCTCATATTAGTCATCATATTACAAGCATACGCATCTGTTAAAAGGCGAGGACGGCCCCTAAGAGGGGCTTCAACCAAAACATTGCGTTTCTTTTTGTACGCGTATGACCACCGATTGACTTATTCCAAGCTTATTAGGTATAACCCGGGACGAACAGACGATTGGCCCGAAATCAATCAGCTCCATCAAGCCTTGAACATTTATGGAAAAGGGTGGTTGAAGACTGGCGCCTTATACCCAAGGAAATCTAAGAAAATCTTGTGGAAAGTATGCCAAAACTGTGGAAAGCGTCATAAAAAAATAAGGGCTTATGGACCAAGTATTAATTTTATCATAAAATTAAATTTAACATTTTTGTTTTCAGATAAGCAAATGAAAAAGTCAAAAGTGCATAAATGAGTACATACGAGTTGTTTTTGTTCTCATGTTTTCTTTTCTCCTCTTCGTTGAATTTTTTCTTGTTAATTTATAGTAAATTATATATGGAATAAAGAGTATAAACATTTTTTCCAATTGCCTTACTGTTTTCTTCATCATTCGCTCCAAAATGTGAAATATACAAACATGCACTCACTTTTGCTCTCCACTGTACATATACAGAGGTAGTCAAAAGTATTTACACTTCGAACATTTTTTTTGCACATTCAACAGAACTTAAAGTTGAATATCTTGGTCTCTATTGAGATAGCTACGAAGATAGGTCTCGTCGAGTAGAAGAAAACGGTATTCTTAGAATTTCCGGGGACCCTTAAAATCTGAATCTAAGGTAAAAAACAAAGTTCCTATTTTTTCACTTAAAGTGCAATATCTCTGTAAATTACATACCGATTTTAATTTTTTAACATGTTTTAGAACGAAAAAACTTTCCCTTTGAGGGCAATGACATTTTTATGACATTGTTGATCGTACCTCTGTGTATTTTCAAGACAAACGCAATTTTTCCTATTTATTTCCAAACCCTTTTAAGGTTATCGTAGTTTGGTTACACTTTTTTGTTTGAAAGCTACCTTTATGACAAAGGTTTCCTTAAAGTACGCAGAACTACGAGTAAAATGATTGTTTAATGATAAAAATCCGACAGTAATTGACCAAGTTATTTAACTCTGTTTGTATGCCAAAAAAAAAGTTCGAAGTGTAAATACTTTTGACTACCTCTGTATAGCGAATATTTCGTTTACTTAAACTGATTTTGTCGGCCTATCCTATTTGTTCCGCTACTGTGCACTATAATCAATGTCAGAACTGTTTTGTGTTATTGTTTTTGTTTTTGTTATTGTCACTGCAATATTTTTGTTTTTGTTACCTCGAATCATTTTTCAGTTGATAGAGAGAAAAACGAAGTTACTCACCGCGCGAACACAATTCATTTAGTTTAGTTCTGGTCTAGTCGAGTGAGTGTTTCGTTTCGTTCGTGGAAATTGCTCTAATAAAATTTAACAAAATTAAAAATAAACATATTTTTTTCTCATTTTTAAAAATTGTTAAAGTTCTTAATTTTACTTAATGTAAATGACAAAGTAACGCATATTCCTTTCTTTATTACACATGCATACTGAGCAATATATGCAATACAAAATTTGTGCAAACTTAATAAAGTGTAATATTCGCCACATATTAAAAAAAAAAATAGAAATATGTACATATGTATTTGTGTACAGTAATTGTAAACAGAACCAAAAAAAAAATACCGTTAAAATAAGTAGTTTATCAGTTTTTTCTCGCTTTAGTTATAATAAGTTTATATAAAAGTCTATGTACTTTTTTGTTCTATTTGAAATCTGTGTTAATGAATATATATAAGTTAAAAAATGCGTCGTACTCCAAAATTAAGTCAAGTAGGACGTTCCTACTCGGAGATGTCACCGTTAAATCCTTCCGAAATGTTACAACCACAGTCTGCTCATTCGACTTCGAGTGGTTCACATGAACCACGTGATTCTGGTGGCTATGGCAGCTTTTTTTCCATTTGGATTTTTTCGAAGCTCTTTTACGAAGGGCGAAAATTCACTACAGGTATGATATAGCAACAATATTTTGTAAAATACGTTGTGGAATATGAAGCGGTAAAATTATTTGTTATTTTCCCTCCCTGCGTTTAGTCTGAAAACTGATAAGCAGCTGTTTTATATTTTCTATTTAATTGTTGTCTACATTTAGTTGTGGGTGAATTTGAACGCCTGGCTAACTACGAGTATAGTGTTTGGTAAAAAGAAAAGACAATATTTGTAGAATTATTTTTATCTTTATGTATTAAAAGATATAAGTTTTTATATAAAAACGCAAAACAACAGTTGTACATTTATTTGTAATTATGTGTAATATGGTATATGAAAGAATACCCACTTTCTTAGTTCTATTATAAAATTGGAATGGGAATATAGTTTATAAATATGGGACTGCTGATATGTACGAGTATGTAATCGAATAAAATATTTTGAAAAAAAAATTTTTATAAATGAATGCGATAATGTGCTGATAAACACTGAATTTGGTATTAATGATTACAACAAATACAATTGTAATCACAATTTCCAGATTAAAACAGCATCGGTCAACTATAGAACGATTTGCTGGTTCGTACTGTTCGTTAAAATTTGAGACATGCTGATAATTGTAAATTGACACATACAACCTAATGGGATCTTGAATTAATATTTTATATACGCGATTTGTTATATTTTATTTAAAAAAAAAAAAAAAAAAAACTTTATAAATTTTAACATCAAATTCTATAAATACGATTTTTATATAAATCCAGGCCCTCCGAGGGTTTTCCCCTAACCACAAAGGCCACAACAAAAAATTTAAACAAATTTATTTTCCATATGGCAACATAATATGTGATCTTTTGCCTTTTTACTTACACATACTGTAACAAAATTATTTTTAACTTCTTTACTCGCTCAATAATTTCGTGTGAAGGATATTACAGATTTTGTTTTACTAGACCTAAAGTTTTCCTTGATTCAATACAGCATTGCAGTTGCATACTTTTGGGCTTTAAATAAATACTATATGTATTTCATAAAAAACATTAGTTTACATTCAACTGAACGCTTTTGCCCACTAATATCGTTTATTAAAAATGTTTGCAAGTAAGTAAAATATTTGGAAAATATTGGTTGATTTCTGTTCACATAATATCCTTTACTATCTTCATAACATATGTATACAATTTATTTTGTTTCACTCAATTATTGGGAATACGTGGGCTCTTAGCAAACTCATTAAAAACTATTGATATTAAGATCTGTACAAACAGGAAGTAAATTCCAATGTACACATTTAAAGCAGCCAAAATAAACTGCATTAAGTACAAATGTATAAGAGTATCTTAAAGCTTCTTTGTTATCTTATATACTCGTATGTATATGACTAAGCTGATAATCGAAACTTGCGTAGAAAAAATATTATTGTTAATTACATTTCAATTTGTCCCTTCGTCTTGCTTTATACATATCCATATAATACTGTTAACTCTCGCCTTCGCTTCTATTTAAATAAGTTTGCATAAACATGAACGCTATCAGTTTCAATTTATACCCGCAGCGCGTTAGATCCTCTTGCAGAATTAAAGCGCTGTTTGCTTACATTTAAACTATTTCTTTTGTACAAAAAAAAAAAAAATCAAAACGGAGTTAAGTGGGCATAATTTGACAAAAATGTTTAAGGCACGCTTAAAAGCGCATCCTTCTGATCCAGAGGTAGGTAAAATAGATGGAAAGCAACTTAAACGTTAGACAAAAGAAAGTGCTTACCTCATTTTGGCAGAGCTACATACATAATGTGTATTGATCAGCTCGATCGGAAAGCTTTGTAACGCATTAAAGGAGACACCGTAGACCCTATAATATATATAATATTCTTGATCAGCACGACTAGAAGAGTCGATCTAGCCATTGCCGTCTGTTTATTTCAACGCTATTTATTCGGAGACTACTGGAGACATTTAACTGAAGTTTAAAAATTTCTCGGCAACGACCAGGTCAAGTTCAAGTCAAAAGATGTCAAAGTACAAACTTATCGCTCATTTTAGATATTTTATGTGAAAATAGGTATTATTTATAAAGTATTCACTTAAAATTGGGTAAAAAGAATTGGGCCACTATAATAAATACCCCTATTCAAACTTACCTCTCATTTTCTGATATTTTCAAGAAAATTATAATTAATTTTTATAATTAGCTTAACATTGTTTCTAAACTTTGGTTATATCAAACCATTGATCCCCACCTATACTATCTCGAAACTATTTAAATATTCGTGTATGTTGTTCGAATAGTTTAAATTTAGTATAAGTCTTATGGTACCATATGTTCCGCCATCCAGTTAAAACGACTCAAAACCTTGAATCACCAGTAAAGATGTTTTGTATACTTATTTGGTTATTAATGTTATGCGTGTAGTGGTACTTTGCACTACATTATAAACGCACAGTAACACATGTGAATCTAATAGCTCATTGTCATTTTATAAAGATTTAAATTTTAAAAAATCAGACCTTCAAATACATTAAATGGTTTAAAATATTATGTGACGGTCATTAATGCTTTGGTTCTACCGAAGATAAAATTTTTCCTTATTGTATTTATTATTTAGCGTACGATTGCAATGCATTCACCAATCATGTCAATTTATTTTATTGTTTTTGTAGTGAATCGTTTAATTTTAATTACAATTTTATTGCTTGCCAGTTAAGATCGATAAAACTACAAATGAAAATTTTATACTCGTCACAAAAATATGTGGCGGACCTTGTATACCGTACAATGTTGCTCCTATTCTAAGCTATAATTGAAAAATCAGTTATACTCGTATATGTAACAGTATGACTGTAAAATTCTATATGCCGAAAGATCTAATATTTATTATTTTCATATTCATAAATTATATAATAATAATGAAGATTGTTTTTTTATACCCTGTACCCAAAGGGTAAAAAGGGTATATTAAGTTTGTGCGAATGTATGTAACAGACAGAAGGAGGCAAGATAGACCCTACAAAGTATATATATTCTTGATCAGCATTGGCAAGGCGAGTCGAACTAGCTATGTCATGTCCATCCGTCCGTCTGTCCGTCTGTCATGCATGTCTGCCGTATGAAAATGATTATATCGGAGACTATAAGAGGTAGAGACTTTCAAACTTGAAACTTAGACTCTCCTAGGCCGTCAATGTGCACTTACAAACTAGGTTTTTCCATAGACCCATTTTAAGGAGTACCCCCAATACAAACCTACCCCAAAATTTTGGGGTTTTTTTGCATACAAAAACGTCATTGTTTTTTATTCTAGGAAGTTCTAAATTTGGGTAAAAAATTATGTCTATGATAGTCCCAATAAAATCTCCCAATAAGGGTAGGACCAACCAAATTTTTAGGTATAGCCCCCATACAAATTTACTCCAAATTTTTGTTGGTTTTTTACATAAAAACTGTCATTATTGTTTTAATTTAGAAAATTTACAAATTAGTATAAATTATGTCTAATGATAGTCCCAATAAAATATCCCAATATGGGTAGGACCAACAAAATTTTAGGTATAGCCCCCAATACAAATTTACCCAAAATTTTGGGTTTTTTACATAAAAACGTCATTTCTTTTATTCTAGGATATATTCACCCAATCTAGTATAAATTCATGTCTATGATAGTCCCAATGCTGTTATCCAATAAATATGCTCCGATATGAGTAGGCCCGAGTCTAAATTTTAGGTATAACCCCATTCAAACGATCTACCTTTCTAATTTTTTCAATTATGTATGGAGCAAAATGAATAAAGTTTCGTGTGGATGGGTATCTTGCAGCTTCGAGCATACTTCGAGTTAACGTTCTTTCTTGTTTTTTTTATATTTACCTAACTAACAACATATACGGTCCCGATTTGTACAAATGTGAATTTTACAAAAAATTTTAATTATTTTTTTTTTTATTTTGTGTGTAAAGTTTACAGAAGCAGAGCCATACACTCTGAACTTTATTAAAAACGTGTCAACGTCAAAATACACAAATTTGATAAACAGTTAACGAAAAACAAAAGTATAAACCCCAACTGCGCGTAAAATATAAAAATAATCATGCAGAAAAGTGATGAGACAACTTCTACTAAAATTCAAGTAGACAGCGATCACGAAAACAATGGTTCTCATAATACTTGCCGTTCAAACGAAGTTATTCAGTCCGTAACAACTTCTCGAACATTTGCACGAACTACAACCACAGTCACAACAGTATCAACTGATCAAAACCATAAGAAGCAGCAGCAGCAAAACCTTAAAACAATAGCTGCACTTGTACGTGGCATACACAGCACGGGCACCATTGATGCACACACATTGCAATTGCCTCTAGTTGACGAGGAGCAAGATCAGGAACAACAGCAATTACTTTCTTTGCATAATTCCAAATTGACGCCAAATTCATTGGCTATCGCATCACGCTTGCGCAGCGAATTTTCACCGCATCGTTCTCTTCCACGTTTGATTATCAATATAGAGTCACCGGATTCGCCGCGCTCTATAACACCTGAACCCGAAGATAGACATCATTTACAACATAATCGTATCGAGCATCATAGCCGTCGAAATAGCAACGACAGTGATACTCCACAAAGTCCGACTCGACGATTTAGCCATCTGAATCAGGCGCTGCGTCGTTTTTCTCATATACACCATGTACATGTATGCACACTGTCCACTTTTTTTTTTTTATTGTTGTTTGTTCTTGATTCGCGGTTGTTTAACCCTTAACATTTTGGACTCTTTTGCGTTTATAACTTTTTTTAACACTGTCGCTAATAAATTCTGCCAGTATATATCTTCCATACTATACTCCTTGCTATTTGTTCTTTCTACTCAACTTCTTAAGACTTCTTAAGAGCACACTTAATGTGTTTTTGTTTTTACACATTTTTTTTAACTACACAAGCCACAAAGTCTTCTCTAACCTGCTTGCATTATACATAATGTAACCCCGCTGGGCTTTTTTATGCAATTTATACTTCATTTTTTTCTCGGCAACAAATCGTTGTATAAAAATAGATTTACTGACCATCGGGCTGCGCTGTCCATGTCACAGCTGCACATTGATCTCTTTTTTTTTTTTGCCATTTGCTTAAAGTTAACGAACTTTATTCTCACTTGAAGAAAAAAACACAGTGGGTTAACGAATGTTTTTTTTTTTTTTTTTATTGTTTTAAAAGTAACTCTTATAGATAATATGAATACTAACCTGCGAGAACGAAACACAACTACATACATATTTATTTGTTTATTTCACTTATTTTAAACTGTTATAAAGCTATAAATATCAAATCAAAGTCAATTAAAAATATCTTTTCAATTAGATGTATAGAAAGATTAGAACTTGGCATTGTTTTAAATTGTTTAATTTCCCTTGGTAAGCTGTCACTAAATTTAAAATTGATTACGCTGCACGTTTTTTAAGAGGTGTCTTAAAAAAGATTTTGACACAAAAGTTACATTTGTCGCTACGTCCAGGAACGTTCTATGAAATTATACCAGGTGTGTTCAAAAAGTATCGCATATTTTGTGTTTTTTTTTTAAAATTATTTATTTATTCAAGAATATCTATTCTGTCCCCTTTAAAGTAATCCCCCTCCCAACGTTTTTTCCAATCCTCGAAACATGCCAAATAGTCACTTTCCGGTATAGCCATCAGCGCCTTCTTCGATTTAGCTTTTATCTCCTCAATCGACTCGAAACGCGTTCCCCGGTGTGGTCTCTTGAGTTTTGGGAATAGCCAGAAGTCACACGGTGCCAAATCAAGCGAATACGGAGGTTGCGAAACGATATTGGTTGGATTTTTGGCAAAAAAGTCACGAAAAGTCAGTACAGTTTTTAAACAAAAGTCATCATTTTTGGTACCAACCGAGACTTGACACATTTAAGACCCAAAACATCCTTCAAAATTGTATTAATTGATCCTTTCGATATGCCAATTTCATCAGCAATGTCTCTCATAGTTAATCGACGGTGTGCAAGCACTAATTCTTTTACTTTTTGGATGTGAGCATCGTCCGTTAAGGTCGATGGTTGATCAGGGAGCTCTTCGTCTTCAACACGTTCTCAACCTTCTTTCAACAATTTATACCAATCAAATGTTGTTGATTTTGGTAGAGCTCGGTCCCCATAAGCCTTCTTCAACATTTTTTATTCCATTTATTCCATTCAGAAAAAAAAAATTTGATACAGGTTCTTTGATCCATTTTTTTGAATAGGTAAAAATCGAAGACGATCCAAAACACGTGCAAGCAAAGCAGCTGTCAACAATTAAGTGAACATTCAAAATGGCCGAGCTTGTCGGCATAAGAGAGACGACATGAGTACCAACCTAACGCCACAAAAAAATCGAAATTCGAATATACGTAACCCGCGAAAATTCAAAATTCGCGATAATGTTTGAACACACCTCGTATATAGTAACTAAGCGAAACTTTATCAAATTAAAAGGGGGACTTTTTCCTTTGTGGTTCGTCACACAAAAATACTTAACCATGGTCCTTAAAACACTTTTTTTAATAGCTTTAATGCATATTACATATAAAGTTAAATCCATTAAAGTACTAGTAAGTTGAAGTTTCTTCTTTATCTGTGTAAACAATTTGAAATGTGTGGCACTTCAAATGATTATTGTAAAAAATGTTTAGGTGTCGATGTCATACTTTGCTATTTTAATATATTTTTTTTTTATAATTCAAGTAAAAGGAATTATTAAATGTATGGCATCTAAGAATAAATTAAAGTTTTTTACATTAATCATAGCAATCAATTAGTAATGCCTGGTTTACACGATCATACATGTAATGTGACACATTTTGGATATGTGATTGTCTAAACACAGAAAAATCTTATGGGTCATATTATATGTCATAGTATGTGTCACAGAAATAATTTGAAATCTCAAGATATTATTTTGATATTTTCAGTGGAGTCATTTTAATACGGAATCACTTTTATATAACATATTTACTTACACAATCATTATTATCGTTGGAACACCTAAAAATAAATGTGACAAGGTTTTGACAGTTGAACGATATGTGACACATGAGATGTGTCGCAAAATATATGATCGTGTAAAACAGGCATAAATAGTTAAAAGGTTAACTACACACTTATTGCAATAAAAAGCCGTATTCTTTAGTTTAGTAGTAAAATCATCGAATGCTATGCTACACATAAATTCTATTATAAATATATTTATTAGAAAATTTTTTAATTGCTATACTTAAAGAATATTAATATATAGTACTATATATACTCGTATTGGTAAATTAAACTTTTAAAAAACATTGAAACGGCCTTCTTGGTTTGGTAAGCCACAAATTAAAGAGAAATCTTAAAAATCTTATAGCTTTTAACGTATGTTTTTAGCAAGAAGAAGTCAACGATTTCAAATCTCAACTCAACTGGTGGACCGATGCAAGAGTATCAGATGCATTTGGCAGTTGCAATTGTTTAGTTAACTGGACAACACGCGCTGTGACTCGTTCGAACGGAAACCAATACGACTCAAGTTTTGAAAAAGTCTAATTTTAAAGTTGTTTTTGAATATAACTAAATTGGCAACTGCGGATTGGTTTTTAAAAATAACAAAATTTTAGCCAAATGTGACAAATAACATACAAAACGCGTTTTCAATTGCACTCCAACATCGTTATTATTTGTAAACTGCATTTATAATTTAAAAAAAAAACAAGCAGTACATTTTATATGCAGTAATAAGTAATTGTGATTCGTTCGTGCCTATGCAACATTTCCGTAGATACACAATTTGGGAATTAACTTGTTTAAGTACTTACAACGAGCGAAACGCACGAAACCAGCTGATATACATATGTATCATTCAGATATAATATCAGCTATATTGTATTAATGAACGCTTACACGACACCTTGTTTTGTTTATATGGTCGGTCTATTATCTTATTAGAAGTAGGTTTGGTTAGTCGTCATGACTGACCATAGAATAAGAAAAACAACTAACGGCAGACGACGACGTCTTGCAATGTAGTATCGTCTCGCTTTTTATCAGACCCGGCCGAGTCTTGTCTGCCACTCGCTTGAGTACTCGTACAGAGCGCTGTTGCTGCCACTCTTTATATTCACATTCACATTCGCATTCACTTATCGCTACTCAAAGCGCACACTTCTAAACTGCGACTGTTTATAAAAGTGTTTTGAGGCATCTGCAGTGAAACAAAAATATAAAATTGTACTAAAACAATCCCTAAAAATTCGATTTAAAAGAAATGGTTCCGTAAACTCGCGCGTGATTTCTCTGAAGAAAAGTTGGACAACAACAACAACGTCAAAATTATTGTTTAATAAAATTCTTTCGGGCATTTCTTTGTGTTCAGTTCAGTTCAGCTCTGACTATGTCTGTCATTTTAATAAATTACATAGCAAATATTTATGTTTAGTGAAATAAATCAAAAATTCATTTAGGCTCTTATCATAACGTTACCAAACGTCAGAAAACTGACAAAAGAGTGAAAATATAAATAAATTAACGTGGAAAAGTATTTACTTAATATTTTTTTTTTATAAATGCAAGTACGGTGATAGGTAATTACGTTAGTATGAAATTATCAAAGAGTTTGGACGAATTAATTTTGAACGCATCGCGTTTAAATTTAAACAATTTACGTTCGCCTGGTAAAAAAAAAAGAAAAAATGTTAGTAAAGTATAATTTAGTGAAAAAAAAAACAAAAAAAATTAAAATAAATTAAAATTACAATTAAATTTTAAATAAACTCACTATTAGTATACAACACAGTATATACGAGGTGTGTTTCAAAAAATATCACATACTAGCCATCAGCGCCTTCTTCGATTTAGGTTTTATCTCCTCAATCGACTCGAAACGCGTTCCCCGGAGTGGTCTCTTGAGTTTTGGGAAAAGCCAGAAGTCACACGGTGCCAAATCAAGCGAATACGGTGGTTGCGGAACGATATTGGTTGGATTTTTGGCAAAAAAAGTCACGAAAAATCAGTACAGTTTTAAAAAAAAAAACCATCATTTTTGGTAC
Organism: Leucophenga varia; assembly: GCA_018903435.1. Lineage (NCBI taxonomy): Eukaryota > Metazoa > Arthropoda > Insecta > Diptera > Drosophilidae > Leucophenga > Leucophenga varia. The sequence continues at coordinate 11,971 of JAEIFJ010001316.1, read as the reverse complement.
CAACCGAGACTTGACACGTTTGAGGCCCAAAACATCCTTCAAAATTGTATTAATTGATCCTTTTGATAAGCCAATTTCATCGGCAATGTCTCTCATAGTTAATCGACGGTGTGCAAGCACTAATTCTTTTACTTTTTGGATGTGAGCATCGTCCGTTGAGGTCGATGGTTGATCAGGGAGCTCTTCGTCTTCAACACGTTCGCAACCTTTTTTTCAACAATTTATACCAATCAAATGTTGTTGATTTTGGTAGAGCTCGGTCCCCATTAAGCCATTCAAAAAAATTTCAACCTTTTTTATTCCATTTTATTCCATTCAAAATGGCCAGCTAAGTGAGAGACATGAGTACCAACATAACGCCACAAAAAAATAGAAATTCGAATATACGTAACCCGCGAAAATTCAAAATTCGCGATAATGTTTGAACACACCTCGTATGTACTACAATAAATATACTAGAATTGAAGAGTGTTAAAGGGATTTTAAACAGTGAAATAAAAATCTAGAATCATACTAAAGATATTTTTATTTATTATATTGATCAGTGAAAAAAAATTCTTGAAACATACTTAAGATATTTAAAATTATAAAATATTTTCACGTATTTCCTTACTATTAAAAATATAACTTAATGTTTAATGACTGCAAGAAATGTTAGCTGAAATCGTATACGGGCTTCCACAGCAAAATAAATCATAAATACTATGTTAGATGCTCAAATCGAAAATTAATACATAGATTTGCTTAGTTAAAGAACATTTTAATAAGGAAGACTTTATAATACATACATATATAATATATATGTATATATATATATGTATATGTTTTAAGACCTTGCTCTGCTTTCATGGTTGAATGGGTTTTAGCATGAAAATATTATTTTACAAAAAAATATTAGACAATGTTTATGGCGTTTAGCTTGGTAATAATTTGTTTTTAATTTAATATCAAATGCAAGACTTAATATACTACTAACCATAAATAAATAAACAATCCCAATGTAAAACATTTTTTTTGGTCATCTTAACTATTTCGGTTAATGTACTTTTTCATCAGCAACTGCAGCGGATCTTCGTGTCATACAAATTTAAAAAAATATCCGTTAATGTTAGCACAGTTCCTCAGATATTTACTGTTTTTAAAATATTATATGCATGTATGTAGTTTTGTACCATTCTTATCAAAATTTAAAACGCAGTGCGGCATGACATTATCTTTTATTTCGTCATAATCTATGTACACATATATACTTTAAAATAAATAGATGCTTGCCAATTAAGGTTTTCTATTGAAAATGCTATTGAATTGTCAAGTATCTAGTTTCTAAATAACTAAACTATGGAGACTAAAATTTTAAAATTAGTTTAGTTAAATAGTTTCAAATTGTTTGGTTAAACGTACTTAAACTCAATTTCTCTTCGTAAAAAAATTGTACAAAAACATTTCAACTAATATAAATAAACAACGTTCATTTCTTTTTTTTTTAATGTATTATTTATTATTATAATTATTCCCGAAATGTCAGTTTTAGACCCATAAATATATGTCATAATTAATCACTATAGTGGCATGTAGCTTACGTTCAAATATTTGCAAATCGTTATCAATCATGTGTACAGAAGTCTACCACTATATCGTCTATCATTTTTTATCAGTATATATCTTTTTTTTTTTTTTTTTGGTTTGGTTTGATTTGACAATTTATGAATATGGTTTCTTGCCACAATTGCTTAGCATGTTTGATTTTTTTAAAATTAATTGATCAACGCAGGCCAATAGTTTAGGTGCCAAAAAAAAAAAAAAAAATCCCCAATTAATACTATTTTGCTTTCAATAATTTTATAATACTTTTATAACCATAACTCCACCATATGTCGTGCACAATGTGGGTAAGTTAGATGTGAATGGTAGTACTAAATTGTTAAGAATTTTTACTACTAAAATGTTGTCGTGTTTTGTTTGGTTTCTCTTTATTATTTTGGTATGCATGCGAAAGAAAATGTTTTGAAGATTTTTTTTTGATTAAACTAAAACAAAATTTTAATTTGAATTACTAATTATGTACAGCACTCGAATCTCTTACAATATACAGAATCTCAATCGATACGGAGACTCTATGGGTTCGCTGGGACACCGCGCATTACTGCAATATGTGGATAATAACGATCTCGCTGGATTGCGTGCCATTTTAGACAGTCGTCATATATCAATAGACGATCGTGATGAAGTAAGTGCTGCTCCAGCTTTTTGCTTTTAAGTTATAATAAATCGATCTAACTTTACAATTTTTAGAATGGCACCACCTTGCTTATGGTCGTTGCCAGTCGGGGTCTTACAGCGTTTGTGCGAGAGTTACTTGCGCGTGGAGCCGATGTGCAGGCAGAGGATAATGACAGTTGGACTGCGTTATTATGTGCCACGAAGAGCGGTCATTTTGATATAGTACAAATGTTGTCAGATCATGGGTCTGAATTGGAACATCGCGATATGGTAAACACTATAACTATAGTCTTCTATATTTGTGTTCGTTAATATGTATTATTGCATTATAGGGTGGCTGGACCGCGCTTATGTGGGCTGCTTATCGTGGTCATACAGAAGTCGTGCGTTTTTTACTCGAGAAAGGTGCTGAAGTTAATGCACACGGCAACTATCATCTAGGACCTTTGCTGTGGGCTGCTGGAAGAGGTTTTAAGGAGATTGTAGAGCTTCTTGTGCAACGTGGTGCTAAAGTTAATGTGGGTGACAAATATGGTACAACAGCATTGGTTTGGGCCTGTCGCAAAGGCAGTGTAGATATTGTGGATACATTACTTAAAGCTGGTGCTAACGTCGACACAGCTGGCATGTACTCTTGGACTCCACTTCTTGTCGCTGCATCAGGTGGCCATACGGAGTGTGTCACCTCTTTGCTAGAAAAAAGCCAAATGTAAACGCTTTGGATAAAGACGGAATGACTGCATTGTGTATTGCAAGTCGAGAAGGATATCAAGATATTTCTGCTTCATTGATCGCCGCTGGTGCTTATATAAATATACAGGATCGTGGTGCTGACACACCACTTATACATGCTGTCAAAGGTGGCCATCGATCTGTCGTTGAGGCTTTATTAAAAAAGCACGCCGACGTAGATATTCAGGGCAAAGATCGTAAAACTGCAATTTACACAGCAGTAGAAAAAGGACACACGCAAATTGTTAAACTTTTACTCTCTACAAATCCTGATCTTGAAGCAATGACCAAAGATGGTGACACACCGCTCTTGCGTGCGGTGCGCAATCGAAATTTAGACATTGTTCATATGCTATTGGACCGAAAGGCAAAAGTGACGGCAAGTGATAAGCGCGGTGATACCTGTTTGCATATTGCAATGCGTGCACGATCAAAAGCAATTGTTGAAGCGCTTCTACGGAATCCCAAAAACAGTCAATTACTGTACCGTGCAAATAAAGCTGGTGAAACACCCTATGCTATTGATACGGTTTATCAGAAAACAATATTAGGTCAAGTTTTCGGAGCTCGACGACTAAATACCAATGAAGATTCTGAGGGTATGCTAGGCTATGAATTGTACTCCTCCGCTTTGGCTGATGTATTAAGCGATCCTACACTTAATACGCCTATAACTGTTGGCCTGTACGCTAAATGGGGCAGCGGTAAAAGTTTCCTATTAAATAAACTACGTGATGAAATGAACAATTTTGCACGCCAGTGGGCAGAGCCACCAATGAGCACCGCCGGCTTACTTTTCTTGGTAATTCTGCATGTAACGCTTGTGATTGGCATCATTGTAGGACTAAGTGCTTGGTCGCCTATGTGGGGTGGTATTGCAGCGATATCCTTTCTCATATTGACCTATTTTATTTTAGCAGCTATTGGTTATTGCAATTTCCAATTGGATATGTCATGGGCTTATTCGGTTCATCATGGCATAATGAAAAGAATAGGACGTTTGCGGCTCATACTACAAATAGCATTTTGTCATCCACCAGGTCCACAGGCAGACACACAAGCAAAGCCTGTTCGTTTTCACTTTGCAGAAGCTAGCAGTGCAGCACCGACGGGAGAAGGCGCTGTTGCTGCAATGCTGGCATCGTTATTTGACGCTATTGAATTGCACTATGGCTGGTTGTCGTCGCGCTTATACCGTGCATTTCGACCAAAATGTGTCAAGGTTGAATCGAAATGGCGTTGGCGGCGAATGTGTTGTGTACCAACAGTTATTCTTTTCGAGTTAGGTATGCTGACATTTATAGCTGGCATTTGCCTGGTAGTTGCTTATTTTACGCATGCATCTCCAGAGCAACGCGAAAGGATTCTGGTTGCAGTTTATGTTATATGTGCGGTTTTATTAACATTAATTTGTACTAATCTACACGTACTTGCCAAGGCTTTTGGTTCTTTGATTACATCACCAATTCGTCAACTTAAACATCTACAGCGCCTTGAACGTGAACGATCCAAGGAGAATGCTCCATTAACCATTATGGGAACTGAAGTAGCAATTATGACGGACATGGTTAAGTGCTTAGATGCATTTACCAATCAGCAAAGTCGTCTAGTAGGCGTTGTGGATGCATTAGACTCCTGCGATACGGAACGGATTCTAACTCTTTTAAATGCAATACAGACACTATTGTCGTCGCCAAATCGACCTTTTGTGCTGTTGATCTCGGTTGATCCACATGTTATTGCTAAAGCTGCTGAAGCTAATAGTCGACGTCTTTTCACAGAGGGAGGCATTGGTGGACATGACTTTCTACGCAACCTCGTGCATCTGCCAGTGTATTTGCAAAACTCAGGCCTTAGAAAAGTGCAACGCGCACAATTGACTGCTTCGTTATTTAAACGAAATTATAACGAGTTTCAAAATGATGATGGTCCGATGTTAGGTCACTCTGTATCCGCAAGGCGCTTATCGAACGCATCAGAAATTATGTCTAGTCAGGAGAAGCTTCGTGGGCCACACAATTCTGGACGTGCTACGGGAAAGAAGTTGCGTATGTCCGAGTCAGTCGCTAGTTCGATTGGATCCAATCTACATCGCTTAGGACAAAATCCCCAGGGCGTTCTTGATCTTTCACGTATTGTACTAACTGATGACTACTTCAGCGATGTGAATCCACGAAGTATGCGAAGACTGATGAACGTTATCTATATAACAGGTTCGATAGTTAAATTTGGAATTTTGATTGTTTTCATAAAACTTTTTGTTGTATTTCAGTTCGTTTGCTTAAAGCATTCCAAATAGATTTTAGTTGGTACCGTCTAAGTTCATGGATTAATTTAACAGAACAATGGCCTCTTCGAGCTAGCATGATTGTGCTGCATCATGATCAGTTTATGGATAATTGTGATGAAAGCGTCTCCTTGCAAAGTGTTTATGAGAAGTAAGAAAATTGGTAAAAACTATATGATATGAATAAAATTGATTTATTTTATTGGATTTACAGAGTTCGACCTAAACTTGCTTGTCTTCGTGAAGCAGCACCACTCCTCGAACTTGATCGCGATGAGCGTAAGCTGGATGCATTTTTGCAACTGCATAAATCTGATTTACTTGTGGCTGATCTGCGCATATTTCTACCATTTACAATAAATCTTGATCCGTATCTCAGAAAAGTGCTAAAAGGTGTGTATGTTACATCCTTATTTTTTAAATTTATTTACAATATGTTAATTTTTATGTACAGAGGATCAACAAAGTATTGAAGATGAAGGCTCTCTTGTGCTACATACCAAACCAAGCATCTCATATAATATGCGTTTACCACCACCTCCAACTGCATATGTGCCTTCGCCTATGCCATATTCGTCGTATCCTATGTTCCAAAACGAATACGTTGCAAACGAGCTTCGACAGCGTATACCTAGTTCCAGCACTGAACCGATGACAACACCACTACTGAATTCTCCGGTGGAGTCGTTTGGCGTATGTTAATTCAGTTAAAATAGTTTACAGAATCATTAATCCAAATTTTCGCAGGATGATATACTCCAAACCAAACTTTCTGATCTGACTGTTGAAGGTGTCATTACTTTAGTAGAACGTATTGAAGATCTAAAACCCACATTGTTAAAATTGGCGCCTGCGATACGTGAGAATGCCATAAGTGGACGTGTACTTAAGCACTGCGATCTAACTGATCTGAAATCAGTATGTAACATTAACTTTTTAAATTAGTAGAAAATTGATTATTTTCTTTACACAGGTACTTGGCCTAAATTTTGGTCATTGGGAACTGTTTCGCTTACTTATCACAACGCTACGCGATTGTGAAAAGTTACAGCCTCGCAAATTTAAAACTTCTCCTGCTATTGCAGATACATCTTCTAGTACGTCTGTAATAAAAGACACCACCGACTCACTTATTTTAGCCCCAAGTCAGCCGCACTCGCGCAAAAATTCTGCAAGTCACGTTGAAAAACAAGTAAGTACAGTAACAGTTATTTTTATATGGGCTCAGGCATTTCCTCCGTAGCCACATACACATACACACACAATAACATACTAACAAAATAAACAACAGCAACACGGAAAAATGTTATATTTTTATTATATGAAGAGCAAAATAAAAACATATTTCACATCATTAAAATATTCACATAATCATACAATTGTTTCTTGTTATTGTTTTTCGAATTAACAAATCAAATCGAACTATACGAAACGAATATGAAGTCAAAAATCCATGATTACGAGTATCTACAGGTAATGTCGTTTTCTAAATTTCATATTTGTATATTTCCGTAGTATCACATTTATTTATTTTTAGACTTTTGTATTTTGACTTTATTTTTTTTTTCGTTTGTAGGAAATATAACATTAAAATATTAAGATTTTCAAGAAAAATAAATATACTGATAAAATTTTGGATAAAATATATGTAAATTCTTTAATCTTTAAGGTAACTCTTGAGGAGCAAATGATATGCGGCGCATTGCAAACGCTTAATGAAGAAGCATTCGAAGATGTTGCCAGCAGCGAACGTCCAAGTCCTTCTGGTATGCCAACAGGTGAGATGTTAGCTGCAGCAGTACAACTGCATTTAGCACCTATACGTGAATCGTCCGAATTCGGGTCACCATCCGATGAGCAAAAAATTAACCAACTTCTACAAATAAATACGACGAACAACAATAATAATCATAATTTCCAAACACAACAAAAGTATCTTAACAACGATTTCGATCGCAGTGCAAGCACACACTCACTACAGAGCCTATCGGGTGGATTGCAAATGCGCCTGGGTAACGATTTATTGACAGCTGACAATGCAGGTAGTGGTGGTGGTGGTGGTATTTTCGGTGCCGGATTGAGTCCAAGTGGACAACGCTTACGTCATAGTATAGTAGGGGGACGGCAGCGTGGCAGCTGCCACATTGCTTACAAAAAGCAATTCATATCATGTTCGACACCACTCAGTCTGTGATGATTTAGTATCCTTTAATACAGTGCCCACGGTGGTAGTTATACCAAATGCAAATGGAGATAAGGTTTACGACGATACAAAAATTATAGAAGTGGAATATATTGGGAAAGGGATGGTATCAACTCTGATACCATTTGGAAAACAGAGCTTAGGAAAATAAAAAAATTCAGAGAGAGACTAGGAACAAATGTTTTGTACTTACAAGTTTTTAATACGCATATTTTTATATGTAGCACTCGATCCTATCTATTTTCATTTTTTTTTGTGGTTTTAAGGGAGATATAAAGCCGTACATCTGTCCTATATCAATAATTTTAGAGCCCTCTTCAAATCGGTATTAATTTCAAGATTCAAAAAATACGCATCGCATTTAGTAGTTTTAACCAATTCTTTTTTAACTTTGTGGAAGTAGTTGTATTTAGCTCAGGATGTATACAGACTCTTAAACAATAACTAACACAAAAATATTCTATCACACGCTGTTTACTCTGAAAGTAAATTGTTATAACAAACGTTCTACTGTTCGTATTATTAAATATGTGTATTTTCTTTTTTTTTTGTATTTGTTAATATGCCAAATTTTTGTACATTTAACACAACCTAAAAAAAAGATACTAATAAGTATTAGGTTATTCAAAGATAACCAGCCCAATTGCTGCAAATTGTACAAAAATTACAAAAAATCAAAAGCGTCAAAATTGTTTAATATTACATTTGCTGTAAACAAAAAAAGTCGAAAATATTTGGTTTTTTTTCGAATTAGTCTTTTGCAGAATTAATTTATTATGCTTATTTTGTTTTGTATTGTTTTAATCAAGCAGCTTATCGTTTTTACTTCTTGCTTAATAAAATACTACTGGAAATCCCTTCAAAGCTAAAAGAAATACAAAAATTTATTCCTAAAAAAGGTCACTAAAATAAAAAAGCGTGACTTTAGCTTCTATTTTCGTTTTTTCGTTAACAATATTTTTAATTTATAACTTTTTACAATATTAGCAAACAATAACAAAATGCATGTTTATTTTAAAACTAGTTTTAGTAAGTTAGAATTACTTAAAAACTGCTTACTAAATAAAATATAATAAAAATAAAAAAATTGGTTATTTTTTAACTGTGCATAATAAACTGAAATACATTATCAGCAGAATTGTATTTTATTTCTCATCCCAAAGTATTTGAGGTAACTCTTTGACGTGTGCATTTTTTTTTTTTTTTTTTTTGGTGTTGGTAATTGGTTTGGGTTTTCTCAATCGATTTGCACGCTATTTGTTTTAAAATATTTGTTACATTTATGTGTTTAGTTTATTAGCTTCTTAAGAGTAAGTATAATTTCAAACAGTGCACAAATGGTAAATAATAAAATTTATGTTGGAGCACTGTTATAATTCGCAACTGCTGCTTATCCAGCATATTAAATTTGTTTGGAGGCAACCACAAAAAACTATTCATTTTTGTTTGTTTTTTTTTTAAGTTTCTTGAATTATTTTTTTTAAATGTTGCTGAAATTTTTATAGACTTTGATTTACCCTCTGCGAGTTCCATGCAATCCGCATCGACATTGCTAACACAATCTTCACCGGTACAGCAACGCCGTGATTCAATACTGAAGCATCAGGGCGCCTTAAGAACAACGGATAAGCGTGTATCGATCAAACAGGACAATAATCAAACAACATCTAGCAACAACATCGGCAGCAACACTAACAACAATAGTAACACGAAACCTGCTTTGAATATTGACTATGTCTCGGAACGTTCAGGAGAGGTATTGTCCAGTGGGAGAAATCGTTTGACTAGCAAACCGCCCTCAGGTAAATTATGTCAAATTAAAAACACTAAATTTTAACATATTTTTGTTAACAGGCCCACGTCCAGCTTCATTGATTATAACAAAAAATGATGTAACTTGTCATCTTGCGCCTGTTGCATCACAGTTCAAGCTTTTACGTTCATCATCCGTTGACTACGAGGACATTGAAAGTCAGAAAAATGTCACTGTTAATGCTATTAAAGCCACGTTGCTGGAACAGCAAGAAGATGAGTCGGCGCCATTGGTGTTTACAGCGCGGAAGTAAATGTACCTAAATTATGTAGATAATTTTTTGACGCAAATCAGAATAAGTGTTAGAAAGACATATAATCATAAATACAATATAAATAAAAAATTATACTGCTTTAGTTTGTTGTTAAATGTTCTATTACAAAGATTATTCAAAACAAAACAATATTTTTTGATTCATTTTAAGACATGATACTTGTACGGGTAGAATAATCAGTTTTTAAATAATCTTAAAACTCATTACAAATTTATTTGTTGCGAATGCGAGTAAATAGTTAAAGAATTATTGTTACATATTTACAATTTTACACAACATACTATATTAGCTTACATTTATGAACAATGAACAACTAATTTTAGTCTTACACTAAATCACTCCCAAGAGTAAAATTGAAGCAATTATTACATTCGTCTTACTAAACCTCGAGCCTGCTTAATGGAATCTATAAGTTTCGTATTTTGCTGCATTTCCTCGGTCTCGTTATGTGGTAACGTTAGAATCATTTTTTGACACAAATAAATTGCATACTTCTGTCTTTCGTTCATAAGACTAACGTCAATAAAGTTTTCATCACAATACTGTGTACCGGCGTTGCACGAACGTTTTTCAAAGTAGGTGTCATAGGTCTGAGTATTGGCATCATTGTAAAGCAGCGTTTGTGTAACTTTAATATCAGCACTTTTATCTCTTGTTTTATCTTCGTTAATCCTTTTCAAAACCTTCGGCGGCATGCGTACATTTTTGCGCTTTTCTTCTAAGCTGATAATATCGAATTGCATTAGTCGCATAACTTCAACAGTTGCCGGAGAAGGTTGTTGAAGACCATAAAGTGCAATGTCTATGCTGGCTCCTGTTGATGTAAGTTGAAATGTAACATTGTTTGAAGAGAGAGGTGAGCGATTTGTGTTTGTAACAGTAGATATCAAAGAACCTGATTTAACAGCTGGACGAATTGTTTGCGTAAATACGATCTCTTTAGATAATTCCCTACCTTTCTCCTCAAAATTTTTTAGTAAATTTTCAGCTCGGGAGACAGCGTCTCGTATTTTTTCATCTCGTGTTAAAGCAATAGGTATTGGTGGTTGCTAACAGTTTTTCTAACTTTATTGGCTTAAACTGTGGCCCTTTAAACTTGCCTGTTCAAAGCCGCGAAGTCGGTTTGAATTTTCTGAGCTAGTTGAACACATGCGTCGACGCTTTCGATTACTCGGGCCAGGACTGTGGGTAGTGCTTCTACTTCGCGTACGACTTCGTTCTTGGCGCCGATCATAATTCTTGCTGTGACTTCGTTGCACTTGCCGTCGCTTATATAAAGATTCATCGTCGTCGGAATTGGAATGTTGAATTTTAATATCACAATGTTTTTTGCTACCATTAGAGCTGCGACGACTTTTCCTTTTTTCAGTATTCTTATTATAATGACGACGATCCCGATGAGTTTTATGAATGATGTGATCATCGTCAGAATCAGATCGTTTTCGGTATTTCTTTTTTTTCTGCTTATTATTCTTTTGAGTCAAAGTATGAGACTCCAGCATTTGTAATTCATGTTCTATTTTAAAGCGCTTTTCTTCAAGATTGTCCGTCATTTCTGTTTTCAATATGTTACATCCATTGTTCATGTTTGCAGTATTTTCTGCACTATTTTTTTGGTAATGAACTTGAGGTTCTGATATTACTGCATCTTCTACATGCGGATCTTCTTTTTTCGGATTCAATAGATCATCAAAAAAATCTTTTGGCAAATTCTCATCGCTGCTGTAATTGGATATTGACTCATGTTTCGGTGATGGTATTTCGCCTTCATCTGGACTTAGAAGTTCACGTCCCGGTGTAGGTATATCATCTTCTGCGTCCGAGATAGGTTCTTTGACAACGCAGAAAACTTTACCAGGCGCCTCACCATTTTCGTAAATTGTGTCATCTTGAAATGGCGAATGTTCAGGCGTAGTAACACATTCCGTGGCATACGATTGTTGGCGTTCCGGTGTAGCGTCGTCATCACCTAATGCATCTTCCTCACATTTGACATTGTTTGTAAGAGCTGTTAAAAAAAAAAAAAAAAATAAATAAAATAAAGATAAAAAGAAACTGTTTCAACGCAAGTAACTTACTCAAGCCTTTGACGACGCCAATTCCCGGAAGGATATCATTCGGCAAGGCTTCTATGTTTTCTTTTCCGTAGTTTTTTTCCATTTTCACTAATTCAACATTGAATAAACTTCCTGGTCGCACGGCACGTCGTTGTAACGACAATACACAACATGTATCAAATTTGTCCAATCAGATGTATTGTTTTGGCTTTTTATAATTTTTATTTTCTCAATTCTGACAAAAATATTATTTTTTTTATTTATTTAATTATTTAATAATTATGACCAAAAAAGCAAAAATATTCGTTTCCTCCACAAAAATGTGATTCAATTAAACCATTCACGGCATAGACCGTCTGCGCAAACCGAACTATTCCGTCTGACA
>JAEIFJ010001315.1:0-31262 GCA_018903435.1 Leucophenga varia | reverse complement strand
GTGGAGAAAACCAAAGAAAAGCAACTTGACACACACCACCTATTTGTCGCCAATAAGATCAAAGTTCTTTTAAACACTACTGAACTCCATATCCCTTCAATAATCGTTCGCCTCTGTAAGATGACGCTGACAAACACCTATAGCGTTGTCAGGGTCGGAAAACATCTCTCCGACCCCTTTGACGCAAAGATAGTCTTCATGCATTGCGATGCGTTGTCGTGCGACTTCTTTAATCTCCCGTTAGAGTACATAGAGACATGCCGATGACATTGACATAATCGGAAAAAATTCACCTACAGTCAACAGGACGTTTAAAGAGAGAGCATCCTGCTCTAAAAAACCAGAGCAATAACACCAGCTTATTAATTAGAAGAATAATTACTCTTGCTAACCGATGCTACTTTGGTCTCAGTAAGCAAATACGAAGTAGGGTCTTGTCCAGAACAACGAAAATCAAACTCTACAAAACATTAATTATCCTAGTCCTGATGCATGGCGCAGAAACTTGGGCCATGTCAGAGGCATGCAAAGCAACGTTGGGAATGTTTGAGAGAAAAAGTCTTCGTATAATCTTTTCGACATGTCAGAGTGGACAACTAGTACCATATTCGCATGAATCACGAGCTGTACCAACTTTATAACGACATCGATATAGTCAGGCGCATTAAGTACAAACGATTGCACTGGGCTGGTCACGTGCTTCAAATAAACTGAACTGGCTCCGGCAAGAACAGTGTACGACAAAAAAAGTGAACGAAATCAGAGGGGCACAACAGCGAGGACGAACGCCGCTACGGATGAAAGATCATGTCCTGGAGGACGTCCGGAGGATTGGGATCTGGAATTGGTATCGAGTGGCATTGGACCATACCAGCTGGACATACATATGTATATATACATATATATATATATATATATATATATATATATATATATATATATGTATTATATATATATATATACATATATATATATATATATATATATAGCAGTCTGCTGTGACTTTAACCTACCAACATCTAGCTTTCGTTGTATGGTAGCTCGCTTGGCGTGCGCTGTTCTGAGTCTAGTACGTACCTTGGCTAGAACAAGGCAGTGGTCTGAGTCGATGTTAAGACCTCTGTACCTCGTACAATAAGCACACTAGAAGATAGTGCTGGAGAAAGATCGATGTTTGCCAACATCGATCTTTTCGATTTTTTAAAAAAAAAAACATCGATGTATCGATTTTAAATCGAAGTTAGCGTCAACCAGACGTAAACGGTTAGATTGATTCTTGAGGTCTCCTGATCATTTTGGTATCTTTATGTCCATACCCAACTGGATTATTTAAATGAGTTACAAACTTCTATGTTAATTAATTAAGCAAACAAAATTTAACTTCAAAGAACAAAACTTAAACAAATATATTTAATAGAGAAACAAAAGAAAAAAAAAAAATATTAAAAAAACACAACAATAATAAACTTCATATATTAAAACTAAAATAACATTCTTTTCAAAATTGTACTCCCTCTTCAACTATAAAACTAAACTTAAATTATGAGACCCATTCATTTTTGTTGATAAAAAGCAGCATATCAACTTGCTTCGCTTTGAGAGAGCTTCTTCTTTCAGTAACAATAAGTAGCTGCCACACAAATGAATGCTTTAAATTATTAATTACCTTCGCCATTAGCGTTCTTTAGGAATTTGTCCATTTCCAACAGCCAACAGCACCAATACTAACATCCTACAAAAAGGGAATTAATTTATTGTTTTATCTTATATATTATAATGTTTAAAAATGCTATTTTAATGTTTTTACTTACCAAACTTATCTCGCTTTTTTTCTAAGTGATTGCTTCTTCTTCTTCTTCAAGTGATGGAAAAATATTCAAATAGTGACATGTTCGATGCATCGAAAATCGAAGTTAAAAAATCGATATTTTTAATAAATAAAAAAACATCGATGCATCGATTTTAAATCGATTTTATTTCCAGCACTACTAGAAGAGTGCCTGGCATCAATTACCACGTGATCTATTTGGGTGCGGATACTTAGGTCGCCACTGCGCCATGTTGCCGTGTGAATCTCGAGATGTGGGAATCTGGTACTACTTATGATCATGTTTCTGCCCGCAGCAAAGTCGATTAGCCTTTCTCCATTACTTTTGGTAATGGCATGTAGGATAAATTTACCGATGGTAAGGCGGAAGATTTCTTCTCTCCCAATTTGTGCGTTGAAATCACCGATGACAATTTTGATGTCATGCTTGGGGCAGCAATCGTAGAGGCTTTTTAATCGCTCATAGAATTCGTCTTTCTCCATCTCATCTTTAACATTTGTAGGGGCGTGTACACATATAAGGCTAATGTTAAAAAATTTAGCTCTGATGCGTATCGAGGCGAGACGTTCATCTACAGCTGTAAACCTGGAGACGAGTCTGAGTAGTTTACTACCAACCACGAAGCCACATCCGAATATGTGTTGCCTGTCATGACCACCTTAGTAGATGTCACAGGTTGCCAAGTTTATGCAACCATGGCCACTCCATCGCATTTCCTGGATAGCAGTTATGTCTGCTCTGAAGTTGTTAAGAGTGGAAGTTAGTTCTTCTATTACACCATCCCTGTTAAGGGTTCGGACGTTCCAGGTGCACATCCGTATGTCGTGAATATTGTATCGTTTTCGGGAATCGTCTTTTTTATATGCTCTAACGGTAGTTGGGGACTTCAGAATAATTGCCCCTGCCGCGGAACTATCCACGGGTGGATTAACACATCTGTGGCTGCCATCTGGAGTACTTTCGTTTATGCTAGCCATCATTGCATTTGGTACACTTTGTTCTGTGTGTGTATCACGGGTTCTTTGTTTTACGTCGTTGTTGACCACTCCACCGATCAACCTCACATCGAGGAATACGCTTTTTAGACGACTCTTAAGTAAAGCTGAGCCTGCTGTGGTAGTATGTTTAAAGCAGGCAATTAATCATGAGTTCAGGAGTTAAGGGTCATCGCTCAACATGTTTGTTGCTACTTAAGAACATTCTGTCGGGAACCAGAAAAAGAGAATGCCAGTGCAGCACAGTCGCATATTAAATACGAAAATGCACGAGCTACACAAGATCTAGTTTAACATTCTCCCGGGTGCCAAAATATGCGAATCCAACTGCTTTGCTTCTTGACTCATATCTCGTCTAACAAAAACTGTGTTGCCCGATCCATGACATTTTTTTTTATTTGCTGTCTCTTCTACCAGTTCCTCAAACAACACCATAAAGAGATGTTCCCCTGAGTATTTTTTGTTGCCCAATATCATACCTTTTTAGTGCATCTACTACCATGGTATAATTTTTATTACACCAGCCAATTTAAAGGTGCGGTGCGCTCAGTATCATGTACACCTCCTCAGTCTTAGTTCAGCTCTTGCAGCTTATGGACGTGTTACAAAAAATGATTCGAAATCGTTGTAGGTAGTCTGTTTAGATTGTAGCAAAAATGCGTACCTCTGAACATAAATGAATTCTTTGTAGAACTCCAAAAAAAATGTTAATATATAATGGCAATATAGCATTATATACTAACATTTAAAATTTATGTTTTATAATCTCATTTGGAGAGAACAAACATGTTGAGTAGTTGTAAGACACTAACTTTATTTAAGAAAACTACATGCTTATATACAATTTCTATTTCTATTACAAAGTGGACTGTATATTGAAAAAATATATATATGTATGTGTAAGTATGTGTAAAATAATATTATGTGTATGTTTACAATGAATATGACAATAAAAATACCTTATCTATTTTAAGCGGAGAATTGATCATGAGTGCAGGAGTCAAGGGTCATCGCTGAACATGTTTGTTGCTACTTAAGTGCTGAGCGTCACTTAGCAAGATAATAAAATGTTATGACTTCTGTGTGTGTTTGAAAATATTGTCGCTGCGGTAAATCTTGTCTATTCTTATCGCGTATTGAATATGATAATCCACAAGCAGCACATGTTCATCGTTGAACACTGTCATATAACTACAATTAATGACAACCTGATACAAAGTAATTTATCTTCTTTTAGTAATATAAAAAAAAAAATTATTAAATAAAGTAAACCCAAGTTATAAAGAAAAATGAGCAGCGGTTAACTACAGGAGCGTTGGCTTTCTTCGGATAGGAGAAATGCATATTTTTCCTCTATGTCAAACAATAGCAAACAATAGTCAAACGACAGCAACATCACAGTAGAAACCCAAAAAACAATAAGAGCAACAAATACACGAAGAGATCTATTGTGCCTACATACTGTACAAGAGCATGACAACGTCGACAGAACTATCACAACAAAAATTCATTTGAAATGGAAAGCACATTGCATCACCCCCGACCACGCCTCACCACCACTGTCAACTGCAGCATCCTCACTTAGCTATTACTCTAATGCAACGTCTGACCTTTCTCACATATCAGCAATAACAACTTCATCAACAACGATTACAACACAAAGTCAATGCAGTACAACAACGAGTAAAACCAACGTACAGCTTATACAAAGGGCCCAGTCGAAAATTCTAAGGACGATAACAAAGGCCGAGTGGTATATAACGAATGCAGAAATACACCAAGACCTTTGTGTACCTAAAATTGAAGAAACGATGAGACCGCCAGCACTAGCTATACTAATCGCCTACTATTGCACTCAAATAGAGATATGAGAAGACTACCATCCATTGAGAGTTCAACGAGAAGACGACTGAAGCGATTTGATCCTTAAAACTTACAAAGTCGTTACCTATAAGTTTATTATGTATTTAATGTTATGTCTATGAATATAAGTTTATACTGAGTAAAGCATGAAAATGAACGATGCGATATTCCGCGATGAGCGGAGCACTTGTATGTAGTTAGATTACATAAAATTAACTCTATTCAGTATTTTTTATGTTTTTTTTAAAAATACAATTTTGATCAACAAGCTATCTTAAGATAATAAGTAGAATTACTATAATATTTTGGTTAATAGCGTATATTGTGCTCCTATGGACACAACATCAAACCGTTTAGAAATGTAATTAATTACACAGCCCTGCAAATATTCATTTTTCGGATGCGAATAAAATGTGACCTAGTGTTTCCGAAGGGAATTTTCGTGCTGAACACGAATCTGGGCTCACGTCAGGTTTTCGAGGTAAAGGGGGTTGAAAACCCTAAAAATTGCGTTCTTGGCCATTTTTAAAGAATTGTAGAGTAGAGCCCTGACGTGCTACGATCTCCGTTTGTCTGTAATTGAAGGTTGAATTTTGCTCTTTAAAATGAGCCCTATACCAAATTATTCGCATGCACCCTTAGAGTAGAGGGCCCACTTATGTTAAGGGGGGTTGGAAAAAAGAACATAGTAACTTATATATACCCAAAGCAAAAAAATACTGGAAGAAGCAATGTTCCTATGGGTATTCAATGTCGCTGATTACAAATCTGCAATCAGAAACACTAGGTCCCGTCTTATTCGCAAAACTGATGCAGGGCTGTGTTATTGTATAAATTAAATCAATTAAATATTATGATGAATAAATAAATCTAAATACTATAAAGGTCTAAACGGCAAGTCAAGAACATGATATCGTTTAAGCCTTCGTGTCTCTTCACTATTATCGATCAGGTTTATCGCAAGGGAGTCGGTGTAGTTTTCTAGTTTTTCCAAATATTTAGTACTTGCTTTTCTAATTTTCTCTTTTATTGTACATATATTTTAATCCTTGTGAATGCATTTGTTAGTTACAAACCAGGGGACATTACGTATCATTCTTAAAGTCTTTGATTGATATCTTTGCGAAATCTCGACATTGGAATTACTTGCGGTACCCCACAACTGAATTAAATATGTCCACACCGGTTTTAACATTGACTTGTATAATAATAGTTTATTTTCCAATCTGAGTTTGATTCAGTTTTAATTAAAATAATAAGTAATAATAATCTAAATTTAAAAATAAGTATTAATGACAATAGTCATTGAATTATTTACTTATTGTTACCATAACAGATTGTATCATACAGGGTTATAAAAAACAAAACGAAGAGAAATTGAAGGTAAGACGCGCAGTATCACGTACACCCTTCTGTTGTGATTTGTGCAAAGCCACTTCTATGTCATCATCATGATCTGCTGTTGACGCAGCCCAAATACTGCTTGAAGTATTCATGTCATCTGTTTTGACATCAGTTGTTGCACTATTTGGTGATATCTCCAAAAACTTATTTGGTGGCTGCACATCAGATGGTACATTGTTTTCCAACGTACTGTTATTACTTTTATCGTTTTTGTGGGGCAAAAAGGAGCCGTGGACAAATTGATTTTGAGAGCGCATTTCTTAACCGAATTTTGATTTATTTTTATAAATTAAAGCTAATAAAATTTTGGATCTAGTAGCTATCGTTATTTTTTTAAATAAAAGTTTCATTTTTTAATGTTTATACGAGATTAAAAAAAATAAAAATTTATGTTTGATAGCTTCCAGTTTTGGAGAAAATAATTGAAGTAAATCTAAAACACCTGGAAGTTGTTAGTTTACTGTCCCTCGAAAATTTGTCATATTTTATTTTTTAGCAACAAATATATAAAGAAAAATGATTTTTGAATTTGACATCGTTTAGGTAATTAAAGGCCGTTAAATTTTAAAAAACTCTATCCAATGTACGTTTGTTGGTGAGATTTTCTTAAGTTTATAAATTCCTAATAAATTAACAATTTTTTAAAAAATATTCTCTTGGCAAGTTGGTGCTATAAGGGTAACCCCCTATATAAATCAATATACATTTGTCTGATTTTACTTATTTAGAAATTTCTAAATTAAGGTTAAATAGATAGAAGTGACTTTGAGACAGTCCCAAACAAGAAGCACATAAATCGCCGTTTTGGTGTCACATAATCTCGTATAAACGGCCTTATGCCTAGAGCTGACTTGTCATAGCCAGCCTGTGCAGTTAAGGAAAGTGCAGTGCGGGACAGGTGCGAGCGGTTCCGTTGCATCCTCTTCTTTGCAACTTCTGCAGTATCTATTAAACGGGATTCCTAGTCTAGCCGCATGGTCCCTGAGGGGCCAGTGCCCCGTTATGGTAGCTGTTAGTCTAGCGAGGGTTTTACGCGAGTTTTCTAACAGTTTGTTTGAACGTTTTGCGTCCAGCTTGGACCAAATCGTTCTAGCTTTCCTGCAGCTGTTCAGATTTGACCAGTTATTATAGGCCAAATTGGCGAAATGGATGCTAATGGCATATATTACAGCACCCATTGGGGTCTCCACCTGAACCGGTTGGGAGGCGCTAGCTGATCCCTCCCTGGCCAGTAGGTCTGCGTGCTCGTTTCCGTGGACATTGATATGCCCCGGAACCCACGAGAGGATAATTGAATTGTGACGTGAGAACCTAAAGCCTTTATGGCAGCTTGGCTGTCCAAGAAAATGAACACCGATCTGTCGCAGACATTCAGCTCTGCAATCAGCTCACAAGCTGCAAGTATAGCGTGAACCTCCGGTTGGAAAACACTGCAGAGACCCGGGAGTCGAAAAGATTTTTCAACACCAAGGTCCTCTGAGTATACTCCAGAACCCACACCGCAGTCCATCTTTGAAACATTGGTGTAGATTGACAGACCGGCATTGCTCTCCAACAGACCAGCCTTCCAGTGCTGCCTGGAGGGCAGAAATGTTCTAAAAGATTTGCTAAAATCTGGGGTTTAACAAAAAAATGACAGGATAGCGCTTTGGCTATAATTTGTTGGCGACCAGAGGCCTTATTCTGTCAGGCGAAATGCGCTTTTCCTTAATGTAATACTCAATGGGCAGAAAATAGAGTAGTGCGTTGAGAGCTTCCGAGGGGCAAGTACGCATCGCCCCTGGTCCAGCCCATGCCGAATAGCTTTAAGCAGGAGTAGAAAGCAACAGTTGCTTTCTGCTCTTGGACATTATCTTTATCAGTTTAGCTTGGGATCTAGAATAAGACCAACGTACTTAGCCCTGCTGGACAGGGTTAAGCGGGTACATCCTAACTTAGGGAGCGGAATATTCGGTATTTTCAAGTACACAACTTGTGGCCCATTTACTAAGTCGACCCAGCGCTCCCTCCAGTATGCTGCTTAGCACATCTGGGAAAAGACCCGATACAAGTACCACAATATCGTCCGCATAGACGACGAATTTAACAAAATCCCTATTTAATTGCTTTAAGATAGGGTCTAGCGTTAGGAGCCAGAGAAGTGGTGACAGAACTCCTCCCTGAGGTGTTCCCCCCATTTGCGACCTTATTAGGACCTCGTCCCCAAATTCGGCTCTGATTTGCCTACTATTTAGTAGAAATGTGATTCATTTTACCACGCAGTCTTCTTCTTGAAACCGCGATAAGTATTCTGTTATCGCATCTATTTTGACGTTATTAAAAGCACTCTCAACATCGAGAAAAGCTGCTAGGGTGTACTGTTTATATTCTAAAGATCTTATATCTATCCTCTTGAAGTGCCGTATCCGTAGACTATCGTTTGAGGTAGGCGTGTTGAGCACTGGAGAGACTAATCTAGGATTCTTTCTAGGGTTTTGAGTACGAAAGAGGTTAGACCGATGGGTCTAAAGACCTTCGGTTTTATTTGACCAGTCTTCCTTAACTTGGAAATGAAGACCACTCAAGCCTGTCTCCAAGAAAAAGGGTTATAGTTGAGACAAATGCAGCTGATATACATTTGGCGAAGCTATTAGATCATGTCAATGCAACACGACTGCAGCATGATCAGAAAGATGTTATCGGGTTCTAGGCTTTTATAGGGCGAAAAGTTGACAATAGCCCAAATGATCCTATCCATAGAAACGATGGACCTAGCTACTTGTTCATCCCCTGCACTCCTGGTGGGATGTACTTTAGGTTCCCTGTCGGTACACCCCGGGAAGTGCGCATCCATGAGAATGCTGAGCGACTCCCTCAGAGTCTCTGTTGGCGTGCCGTCCGCTCTCTGCAGGAGAGAGGGGTTGGCATGTTGCTTTGCCAGAAGTTTGCTCAGTCTAACAGAGTCTTTAACACTCTCCAAATAAATTAATAAAAAAACTGGTTTTGAAGGCTGTGCTGACAGCTTTCTCGAAGGCCCCATAGCTCTTCTCTAATTCTCGGGCTGACCCCGCGTTACTGCTCGAAAAACTCCTTTAAAGGGACTGGGTGATTCTCTTGAACTAGCCCCAGTCAGTTTTCCGAGGGTTTCTATAAACTGAGTGCTCAGTCAACTTAATATTTATGTCGGACATAACGTATTTATGATACCCTTCCATTGTTGACCCTTAGACCCTCCTGATCTAGCAATATGTTTATATTTAACACTTCTTCCCAGCCCACAAAGTCGGCTGTGCTGGGAAAAATAAAGGGGGTACTGCCCACATTACATACACATTACACATTGCATCACCACTGCAAAGTCCGAGCTGCTTAGATCTGGACAAAAAAATAAATTTAAGTGCTTTTTAGCTAATATACAAGCCCGAAACTTACTTACTTATTGATTGTAGAACAACTTATACCCAGTGATGTTAAGGCCTTTAACGGCGTTGTCCCTCACCCATGGCTCTTGGATGAGGCAGAGATCAATGTCGTCCTCACTGAGGAGGTCGTCCAGGTTATCCGAAGCACTCCGGGAGTGCTTCAGATTAACATGTACGATCCTCTGCATCCTGGGGTGGTGTTCGGCGGACAGTCTTCCTGGACAAGGTCGTCCAACAGCTTGTCGGCCTCAACTAGCACCAGATTATTATCCGGCACCGTCTGCCTGAAGACCTTAATCTTCGTCTTCCGGATACAGTAGTACAGAGCGCTTCCCAGCTTGTCGATAGCCGGGACGCTCTCTTCATTGATGAGGAGCATGAAAGTCTACGTAGACTTTTGTGGCTCCCTTCGCCTTTATGATGATCAGTTGGCCTTTGGGCAACCAAATGCGCGAGTTACCGTATTGGCATGCAAAACGGCACCAGCTAAACCCCCTCGCACCCCTAACACTGCCACTGTCGGAGCAGTAACGATAAGCGGAAACTCGACCGCATAAAAGGTCTTTAGCATTTCCAAAAATGCTACATCAACAATTCCACACTCAGCGGAACATAGAATAAAATGTAGAATAAGCATTTATGTTTTGTTTTAATGCGGAACTTGAGCCGCGTATGTATGTAAAAACGAATGTAAACAAACAGAAAGATTGTTAGTATTTAAGTTCTTTTTTCGATCGTTCAATTCAGTAGAGATTCAACTTTTGAAGAATCCACTTGAAAGATTGTAACAAATAAATATTGTAAAATTGAAATAAAGAATTGGAATTTAATTCAAAACATAAAAACAAAAGTTTTGAGGAACATAAACAGTGCAACACCGATTAAGTATAGCTACACACTGCAGGAGCGGCAGTGCACCTACTAAATACCCTCTACACACTGCAGGAGCGGCAGTGCAATGGTAATTGGCACAGCCGAGCGACGGACCATGCTAACGCTGTTAGCATTAATTAAGTAAATATTTTAGTATTTAATGATTAAGTATTAAACCTGAATTGAACGAATTAAGTAAAAAAAAAAAAAAAAAAAAAAACACGAAGTGAGGAAGAATTATAAATGAATTAATTACGGAAATTAAATAAATAATACTCCAAATTGTGCCGGTTTTCGAAACAAATGCTGTTGTCCGCGATTGAGTGTCTGTTCAAATAATTTTATTTTGTTGTTTGAGTGCTTTGCATCGCGCAAAGTCGGGCATTTAGCTTCAACACATTTAAAGTAGCATTCACGGTAGTGCATCACAGTGCGTCAAGGCATATCAATCGCTGATATAGCTGTCCAACTACGTGCTGGATAGGCACTAGTGGTGTACAAAGGAGTTAATGAGAGTGTTGTGCATTATCACGCAATACCTATAAAGCATATCAATCGCTGATATAGCTGCTCGACTTGTTGAGCAGGGTATTTGTCGTGGGGTGTACTTATATATATATATATAAAAAGAATATAATATTCAAATTGATAATTCAAAATACACTGACGTGAAAACTGTAGTGAAGATAATATCTGTGTACCATCAATCGCTGATGTTGCTGCCGTCTGTCACGTACAGGGCCAGATAATTCCTACAGCATAAGCGTATAAAAATAATACCTTATAAAATATAAATATCTAATAGTTTTTAAATTATTTTTTTCTTCCTTCACTAAATAACGTGTGATTCCAATTTATAACTCAATATAAAATTTTTTTTTTTGTTGTTTTCTCTGTTGCTTCAAATTCAAATTTATAACAAATTATATAAACTATATTGCATTATAACAATTTTATAAACTATATTGTATTGTAACACTTTATATAACACTTTTGTATACCTAAACTAAATAATTAATTTATGCTCACTAGGGGCAAAGCGAAATTATCCCAACTAAACCCATTCAGTCCCCGGAGTGTTAGGGCAGCAAAAACCACCGAAATTCAAGACTCCATTAGTGAAGACACGATGTCAAACGACGATAACCCTTCTGGGTCTGGCCAAAATTTGGGCCGACAAATTACCCCTTCCGTGGACCCCGTATCATTGTTTGAGGCACTACGAATTCCGGACCCAATTAAATATCTTCCGACTTTTGATGGTAACCCGGCATATTTACATGAGTTTATTACCAATGTGGAGGAGATCCTTTTGCTCATAAGAGGTGCTGATCGCACACCTTATGGCCAGATGTGCTTCCGACACATGAGGAATAAGATCATTGGGCGTGCCAATCAGGTATTATACGAAGCTAGTGTACCGCTCGAGTGGAACTTAATTAAAGAACACCTACTTTTACACTTTTCAAGTGGAAAAAGCGAGACGGCTCTTTTGTCAGACCTATATGGCCTCGTCCATAAAAATTTAAGTATTAATATGTTATATGAGGAGATTATTAAAACAAAATTTTCTCTTTTTAATGCGGTGGATAGAAGTGGCACCGCAGCCTCAGTAGCCATGGCTAAGAAAGAATTGTATTCTGATGCATGTCTCAAAACATTCCTTCAGGGAGTAAGAGGGCAATTAGGCTTGGTGGCTAGGTCAATGAACTTTACTACATTGGAGAAGGCATGGCAGTATGTTTCTGCTGAAAGGGAGTTGTACGCCCAAGAAAGGTTGTCGAAACAACAGTCTCAGGGCAAACCGAGTTACAACAAACTGCATGGCCAAAATCAACAACAAAATAATAAGCCAACTTATCAAGATTCGGGCCGTAGCGCCCCATACCCACGGAAAAACCCGGTCTCACCACGACCTACTAACGCTATAATGCCGCCTAAACCCGAACGTCAAGACACCAGAAGTGGTACCTCTTCATTCAAATCTAATACATCTGGTAACTCGAGGTCAAACAATTCATTTTAACGACTAACACGACTATTTACAAAAATTGAACGAATTTCGGTCTACCATTTATCCTAAAATACAGGAAACAATGGCCCAATCTGTCTCCCAAAGAATTGAGAAACTCAATACTCTGAGGAGCCAACCAACACCATTAGACAAAGGTGACATAGTTTTCCGAAAGGAAAACAGAAGGAATAAAGTAACACCTCGTTTTTCTAAACAAACAGTTCAGGAAAATGGAGAAGTGACCTTTAAATCAACTCGTGAACAAAAGGTTCACAAAACCAAAATACGCTCAAAGGTTCGGAGGGCTAATGAACGTTCTTAAATTTTTCTTTACAGCTTGTCCATTGTTCACCTTTAGTTTATAAAAGTTGAGACTATTGACACTACGAGGCCCTTGGTTAAAATTAATCTGGGACCCGCTAGGAATATTGTCTCATTTAAAAACTTCTTCCACGTAACAGACCTCGACGATTTTAGAAATTGTTCCGATCAATTTCGTAAAAGTTTGCAAAGCTTGCGAACAATCAGCGATACCTCCTTCCGGGATGCGACTTATACCCTGGAAAATAAATTAAAACAGTTGGATGAAAGGATTAATTTATTGGTTCCGTTCAAGCGACATAAAAGGGGTATCGCAAACGGTTTGGGAACCGTCATTAAGTTCATAACAGGAAACTTGGATGCGAATGACGCAGACAAGATATATGACGAGATAAAAACGATTAGACTGGACGAAGGCCCTATGATGAACTATATCACAAGAGAACAGGACATGATTGGCAAGTTTTGGGATAATGCACAGAATGTAATTAATAAAGAACTTTCAGAGGAACATGTCAAAATCCAAGCATTGATGCACATAAATAGAATTAATTATGACATAGACGTCGTTACCAGACAGCTAGATGACCTGGGGGAGAGTTTGTTATCGGCCAAGCTCGGTATCGTTCCGAAGTTTATTTTATATCAAGAAGAGGTCGAAACTATCCAGACATTCCTGAATACTCAGAACATCTCTTTTTCTTCACTGGAGCAAATTTACGAATTGCTAAAATTTCAAGTGTTTCAAGTACACTCCAAGATAATTTTCAACTTCAAAGCACCATTTTTAAAACCCGAAGCACTCCAACTACTTTATATGATCCCAACCCCAATTAATGTAACCAAGAAAATTGTAATACCTAGATTTGTAACCTATTCTAAGAATAGTTTAAGTTATTTTAATGAACCATGCTTGGAAGTCGATGGAATAAATTATTGCAACCCAACGGAGGGAATCAATTCGTACTGCCTGGATAACATATTAAGGGAACTACCAACAACCTGTGAGATGGAGGATATAGGCGATAAAGAAGAAGTTTTCGAACCGGAGAAACGACTGATTATTATTTTTAATGCAAAAAATTTGCAAGTGGAATCGAACTGTGGAGAACGCCTTAGAATAAATGGGTCAGCCATAGTACATTACAAAAACTGCACTGTACTCATAAAAGGCTTACCGTTCGATGACACAAATGTTGTAACTCAGAAACATTTGACAGTCACACTTCCGGAAATTAACCATCTCTCGATTAATAGGACAATTGATGTCCTGAACTTACACAAGTTGAAAGTCGAGCAGACAAGGAGTCTCCTAAAATTCAAGGAATTCAGAAGCCTGACTTTATACCACGGCATTGGTGTATACTCCGTGGTTACAGTTTTAGCACTAATAATTGTAACCCTAACAGTCAGAAGTTTTAAAACAAGAGCAGTCTTTATCCCCAATATTCCGGCAATACCAACCGCTACGTACACAGCACCATCATTTTGGCAGACGCTCCAAACTGGGGGGGGGGAGGAGTTACCGTATTGGCATGCAATACGGCACCAGCTAAACCCCCTCGCACCCCTAACACTGCCACTGTCGGAGCAGTAACGATAAGCGGAAACTCGAACGCATAAAAGGTCTTTAGCATTTCCAAAAATGCTACATCAACAATTCCACACTCAGCGGAACATAGAATAAAATGTAGAATAAGCATTTATGTTTTGTTTTAATGCGGAACTTGAGCCGCGTATGTATGTAAAAACGAATGTAAACAAACAGAAAGATTGTTAGTATTTAAGTTCTTTTTTCGATCGTTCAATTCAGTAGAGATTCAACTTTTGAAGAATCCACTTGAAAGATTGTAACAAATAAATATTGTAAAATTGAAATAAAGAATTGGAATTTAATTCAAAACATAAAAACAAAAGTTTTGAGGAACATAAACAGTGCAACACCGATTAAGTATAGCTACACACTGCAGGAGCGGCAGTGCACCTACTAAATACCCTTTACACACTGCAGGAGCGGCAGTGCAATGGTAATTCGCGCCCTTGGCCTGCGAGGTATCTTGCTAGCTTAAGACGTAATCCCTCCAAGGCGTTGCTAATCGTAGCGACGTCTTCTAGCAGGATAATCCTCGAGGCCTCGTCGTGGCATCTGATCACC
Source organism: Leucophenga varia (assembly GCA_018903435.1). Lineage (NCBI taxonomy): Eukaryota > Metazoa > Arthropoda > Insecta > Diptera > Drosophilidae > Leucophenga > Leucophenga varia. The sequence continues at coordinate 16,407 of JAEIFJ010001315.1, read as the reverse complement.
CTGTGACCTCTGACAACGCACGCGCTCTTAAAATGGGGAAAGAGACACCCCTTGGCAATCGATCTGCCTGAGCTGCAGTTGATGTCGAACAGGGCCACACACAAGTGGTATTTCGCTACATGACTGAAGCTCTTGGCAATCTCGATGGCAGGTGCGTTCTGCTTTGGGGGTTCCTCTTCGCATCCTTGGCCTTCTTGGCCATGCTGAGAGGTACCTCCTTGGAAATATTTTTCTTCAGCGTGGCATGGTCTCTTGCCGCAGCGCTTGTGGCATTGACCTCTGACTCATCCAGGAGCCGTGGTTGAGGGACAATGCCGTTAAAGGCCTCAATTTTACTGGGTACAAGCTGTACTAAAGTCAACATGGAAGTAAGCCTCGGACTTGTATATTAGCTAAAAAGCACTTAAATCTTTTCTTTCGTCCAACTATAGATTTTATAAAGTGTTAGATATAACACTATTGCTGGACCATGCATGTCTAAAGGTTAGTAGGTGGAGGGTATCAAGCAGGTTGTCCTTCTCTGACCATAAATACATTATGTTTCACATAAATATTAAGTTGGCTGAGAAATCAATTTGTAGAAACCCTCGGAACCCTCGGTGCAAGTTCAAAAGAATAACCCAGTCCCTTTTAAGGAGCTTTCCTAGTAGTAGCGCAGGGTCAGCCAGAGAATATGAGAATAGCTCTGGGTCCTTTGAGAAGGCTGTCAGCACAGACTTCAAAACAAATTGTCCTATTCGCCAAGAAAGCTTATCCTCCATGGTGGAATAGTAACCTAGCAAAACTTAGGAAAATTTGCTAGGAAAACTTTTAACGAATGTTACTCAACAAAAGAATGGCAACCCTACAAGGAATGTCTGCGTAGGTATAAAAAAGCAGTTCGCGCAGCCAAGAGGCATACTTGGCAAGCGTTCTTTGAGTTAGTAGAGAGCGTTAAAGAATCTGCCAGACTGAGCAAACTGCTGGCAAAGCAACAGGCCAATCCCTCTCTCCTGCAGAGAGCGGACGGCACGCCAACAGAGACTCTGAGGGAGTCGCTCAGCATTCTCATGGATGCGCACTTCCCGGGGTGTGCCGACGGGGAACCTAAAGTGCATCCCACCAGGAGTGCGGGGGATGAGCAAGTAGCAAGGTCCATCGTTTCTATGGATAGGATCATCTGGGCTATTGGCATCTTTTCGCCCTATAAAAGCCCAGGACCCGACAACTTCTTTCCGATCATGCTGCAGTCGATTAGCATTGACATGATCGAATTGCTTCGCCAAATGTATATTAGTTGCATTTGTCTCAACTATATCCCTTTTTCTTGTAGACAGGCTAGAGTGGTCATCATTCCCAAGATAGGGAAGACTGGTCATATAAATCCGAAGGACTTTAGACCCATCAGTCTTGCCTCTTTCGTACTCAAAACCCTAGAGAGAATCCTAGATTCACGCCCTTCAGTCAATATTCCGATACAACCAAAGTTTAGACACAATAATGGGGTAAAATTTGAACCTAACGACAGCACATAAAACATTTGCTTGAAAAAAAAAATGGGTGGTTACTTTGTATTGGGGCTATATGTTATAGTGGGCTGATCCTTATAATATCAGTAGAGTAAAGATAGAATGATATTGGATGAAATACGATTCATAAATAATTACTATTTTCACACAAAAATTACAAAATGGGCGGAAAGTTCATGAAGTGCCAAACCTAAAAATGAGCGTGACACCTTAATTTTGATATTGGAAGCCATTAGAAGTATTTTTACCCCATTTAGAGTGAATACATTCATGAATAATATATATTTTTATTCAAAAACGAGAAACGGTAAATTTGTATGGGGGCTATACCTAAAAATGGGCGGACACTTTCACTTTCATACTTTATTTAGCCGTTGGAGAGCTTTATATCGTTTAAACTGACCGAATAAACTGCGAGGAAACAAATAGACGGACGGACAGACAAGCAGACGGACATGGCTAGATGGATTCGTTCAGTCGAGCTGATCAAGAATATATATACTTTATAGGGTCTACAAAAAAGTATTAACAGAGCTAATGGCTTCAAATATGGTACAAATGCTTCTTATATCAGGCCAAATCTTCAGTTTAAAATTGGTTCAGATCGGTCCGCGAATTTTTAAGAATACTTTCAATTTGTTTAGTATTTTTAGATTAAATTTAATATAAATGTTGCACACGAAGATCTATCCACGTCAAATGATGTGTGACAGGTGTATAATCTTCGGTCCAACCGAAGTTTATTTTTTTTCTCGTTTTTGCTTTCTATTTCGTAATAAGTCGTTAGAGAAGAGTCGATGTTGTCAAGTCCACCCAGTGTATGCTTAACTAACATAGTCGCCAAGCTAAACATTGAACCCAAATGCGATTATCGGATACCCCTCTTACAAAAAACCTTTTTTAACCACCTTTTAAATGCGCCCAATATCAAGTTTCTGAGTTATCTTGACTAACCGTTTTTTTATGTTGTTTTTTGAATATACAGAAAAAACTAAAAAGAAGATTTTTAACAATTAAATTTAAAATTTTAGCAGGCTCAAGGTCTGGTCAAAGAAATTTTTACATGAACTGTTTTCAATGAGAAAATTAACAACAACAATAACAGAAGATATCTCTTTTTTTGGTTTTAAGGCCCCATTGAGCCCCTAAGCAAAATGTTCCAAAATCTCGACCAAGTGATCACCTGATCCGTAATTTATATGTACAGAAAATTTTAAAGAGTTAAGAGTCTAAATTTCAAAAACTCCTTGAACACGTGAATAAAATATTTTTAGCCATCTTTGAAATGCGCCCAATATCAAGTCTCTAGTTCTATTCCTTCCAAAAATATGGTTTCTCCGGTTTGAAGGCACTCATTGAATTTCATATCCTTAGTGTTCTCACGTCTTAGGCTTCGGCCACGCATTGAGCGATGAGCGACTGAGCGACTGAGCGACGCTCTCTCGAGCGACGTAAAATATTAAAACTTATGAAAAAGCATTGGAGTGGCCACGCAGCTGCTGAGCGACGAGCGAATTTCGTGAGCGTCAGAGCGACGTCGCTCAGCGCTAGAATTGATTCTAATTTTTAGTGCATCGCTGAGCGACGAACTGCAAACAATGCAAAAAATCTGCGCAGAATCATTGATTGCGGCTGTTCAAGGCCGAACTGTTTTATGGAACGACACTCATAAAGACTACAAAAATAAAAGTAAAACTGATAAAGAGTGGAATGAAGTAGGAAATATTTGTAACTGTACAGGTAAGATTTTATTTAACGTTATGTATTGTAGAATATATAATATTAACATAAGTAAAGTTATATTTAATATGTGTACATGAATTTATGTATATATGTACATATTTAAAGTGCCGTTGTTTAATTAAATGGCATAATATCTGAAATCCCAAAAATAATCGGTTAAAGAATTTCTAACGTTCATTGCTGACTGACTGCTTCTATTGCAATGTGACTGTTCTTCAAAAATATCCACATTTATTGAAGCAACTATTCCATTATTAATTTCTGCTGTCGTATTTATGTAGTCCAGATCACTGTCCCCATCACGTTCTCTTACATAATTATGTAAAATGCAAGCACATTTTATAATGTGAATGGCTGTGCTAGGTTTTGTCTCAATATCTTTTTGTAAAATTCGCCATTTCTTTGTTAAAATACCAAATGCACATTCAATACACTTCCTGGCAATTGATAATCTTTCATTGAATTTTTGAGTTTTAGCATTTAACTTTTTTTCGAGGATATGGTCTCAATAAATAATTTTTCAGTGGGTAGGCTTCATCTCCTATTAAAAAGTTTGGCAAAATGATATTTGAGCCTGGTAGTGCTTGTGGTGGTGGAACATTGAACTTGCCTGCTTCTAGCAATTTAAACAAAGTGGATCCAGTAAATGTGCCACCATCGCTTTGCTTTCCTCTGCCACCCACTTCAATTGCTATAAATTTTTTGTCAGCATCTGCTACACCTTGCAGAACAATTGAAAAATAATGCAAATAATTGAAATAATGTGATCCAGTATGAGCTGGGCACTTAATTTGGCAATGTTTTCCATCAATACTACCCAGACAGTTTGGAAACTTCCAACGCTTATAATAATCATCCGTAACTTTTTGAAGCATATCAGTTGTTGGTGTTGGCATATATTCCTGTACGAGTGATTTCCAAATTATAGTGCTTGTTTCGCATATAATGTTGCTAACAGTGCTTCTTCCCAGTCGAAAAGCAAATGCCAAGTCACGAAATGATTGACCTGTAGCAAGGTACCTAAAAATATGTAAGCATATGTGCTAAAAACAAAAAAAACAATACCTTAAAAGTTAAATTTAATAATAAAAAAAAAAATTGTTAAGAACAATATACATATATGTATAATTTATTTTTTAAGGAGCTGCTGCAAAGGCAAAATGGAAAAATTTAAAGGATACATACAGAAGGACTTTGCAAAGACTACCACGCCTACCATCAGGATCTGAAGCTCAAACAAGTAATGTTAAATGGCCATACTTGGAGCTGATGTCTTTCTTAAAACAAACAGTTGCTCCAGATCCAACTGAGGGTAATTTGCAGGAGGACGATGAAAGCATGAATGACATGCTTTCAGATCTACTTCAGGAAGATGCTAGCAATATGTCTGTTTTGTCAACACCATCTACAAGTATAGACGCAAAATCTACTTCCAGAAAAAGAAAAATAAATATGGAAACCGAATTCTTGGAGATAGAAAAAGAGCGACTGGAAATGTTAAGAAATCAAATCGGAAAAGAAAAAGAAACAGAGGAAGAAAACAAAAACCAAGATTTTTTATTTTTTAAATCACTTTTGCCTTTTTTTAAAAAATTTACCGACATCGAAAAGTTAGAGATAAGAAATGAAATACAAAATATAATTATAGCAAAGCTTAAAAAATAAGGAATAAATACAACTTTAATCTACTACTTATGTTATCATCAGTATTATAATATACTTATTTATTTACATACACTTAGTTACACTTACCTTAATAATAAAACCAATCGTTCTTCAGCAGAAATTGTTGATCTTGGTTTATTTATTTTGTTTTTAATTGTACTCAACAGCAAGTCAAATGAATCGATTGACATCCGTAAATATTGCCAAAATCGATCTGGGTGGTCTCGAAGGTTTCTGTATAAGTGATGAAACTCGCCATATTCATTTCTTAATCGATTTATGGGATGAACGCCAAACCTACGCCTTTGTATTCTTTTTAATTGCATATATTTGCTATATCGGCTTTCAAGCAGATTTCGTAGAACTTCTCTAGAAGAAATCATTTTTACAACTAATCAACTCGAGCGGCGTCGCTCAGTGCGGGCGCCCCCTCACCCAAAGCGATCGCTCAAAAAAGCCGCTGGGGAGGGGGCGCCTCGTCCCTCAGTCCCTCATCCCTTAATTCGTTGCCGAAGCCTTAGTTTTTTCTAAAATTGTAATTTAAAAGGTCAAGAGATATGATTCGGGTCCACCAATGACATCGATGTCCAAATTTTGAAAATGCCTTGAACAGGCCAAAAAAATTTAATAACAATCTTTCAAATGTTAAAGATATTGCCTTTCCGGTTTGAAGCCCCCATTGGGCCCTGGTCAGGGATATTTTAAAACACGCCTGAGTGCTCGCCTAACTTGTAAAAAATTTAATTTGGATCCACCTATGGGCCCCAGGTCCAAATTTTGTTAGTCCCTTGAACAGGCCAACCATTTTTAATCTTCATTAAAATGCACCCAGCTTCAAGTGTTTACGTCTATTCATTTTAAAGATTTGGAGGTCAGTCTTCAGCGCAGCAGGGGGACTCACATGTAGTATTTTGTATACACGTGCCGTAACTGTTGGGTTGTCAAAAAGTGTGATTATTACCTCCTCGTGGTGTCCTCTGGAAACAGGTATGGTAGTATGGTCATGTCTCGGCTTCCAACCTGGCCACAATAATTATGCAAGGAAAAGAATAATTTCATAGTGGTTGGAGGAAATGCTACAGAGTGGGCCCTGGCTTATGCGATGAATAAATGAATAGAGGAAATCTAACCGATAATATGTAGACTCTGTATACCTTTCTCCCTCCAGTTTTAATTAGACTTTCTGTGTCAACGGTGCTCTGACATAGATGATTTTCTTTTTCTTCGTCGTCGCCAAGAAACAAGCGATAGCCAACGCTAAGGCACCAGATTGAAGTACCATCAAGAGAGTTTGCTCTGAAGAGAACTCTCCAGGGACTCATACCACAAAAAAAAGTCGGTCTACTCAAGGCACAGTGAAATTCTCTATAGCCGGGTGGCGAGTAGCGTTAAACTCGGGGTTTTCTCGGCTTCTGACGACAATGAGTGAAGCCCGAGTTCGAAGGATGTATTCCAAGAACTGGGTGGCTCCTATTTGTCTGCTCTAGTGCGGACACAGCATCTTGGATAAGAGGCAACCTCAGTGGTATAAGGGCAAAGGTCAGCTTTGAATTTAAGCTGCGTGAGGAAAGAGTTGCCTAGCACTCATTTAGTCAGGGGCCACTTCCCTCAAGGACCAGCTTGGCGACAGTGAAAGTTTTAGTGAGCCTTGGCGCGAGAAACAATCTCGATGCATCTCTGGGGCGTATCGTGCAGCGCACGGTCAAGGGGCCGCAATAAACAAACCCCAGCAGTGGCAACGGAAAAGGGTCAGGAGCAGGAGGCAACGCAGCAACCGTTCCATTTCGGAAGCAGCTTCAGCAGTGGAGGTCAGTCTTGGCTCCTCCACTACTGAGGCGTCCGGCATTACTTCGACAATTGGTAAAGAGGCGGCTACTTCGTGTAAACAGCCTACAAATAAAGCCTCTGCGAAAACAAAATGGTGGCAAGGGGGCTACTTCGTCACCGATGGCCAAACCAACTGTAACGGTGAGACCATCAACGGATCAGGCGAAGAAAGGCGTCACTGATCACACCCCTCAACTAGGAGCAGAGATGAGCGGTTGAAGGGGTCGCACTCAGCTAAACGAAATCAGGGCGCTCCAGGTGAACCTGCCAGTGTCAAAGTTCATGGTATTAACTGTCCAGAAGGGTCAAATTCTTCCCACTAACTAGCTTTATTTTAAGGGACTAAGCAGCTGCGTTGGTGAACATTTCCACAGGAAGAGGCGTGCAGGAAGTTGTCATTGCGTCGGCCTGCTTATCTGGAGACCAGGATGGTGCATCATATTATTCACACATTTGTTTCGAATTGTCTGGTGCCGGGGACATTCAGCCCAAGGTCGTCCTCCCGAGAAAGACTGACTGGCACCTTTATGACCAACAAATCAAGTCTTAAGTGAACAATCTTCCGTCAAGCATTGACTCCATCTGTGAGTTGGAAATGGTCAATGGGATGACTATCGCACATCCCTTACGTGACTCATGGAGATCGTACTGCAAAAACTTGCAATCGCTGCCGGAGGTAACTCGACTTCATAAAGTGATCACAAAGGACAAGTCAAATGATATCGGCCTCTTGAAGAAACAAAATGGTAAGTTACAAGTTCACTTCCCTGACTCTATAATTCAACAATCAGATGTGATTCCTCCTACTATTGACCGCTGGGTTTCTAATAATAGGCAACGTGGCTTATCAGGTGTCGTCATGGACAAAGATAAAGTCCGATGGGCAATAATGTCCTTTAAATCTTTTAAGTCTCCCGAGGGAGATGGCATTTTTCCAGCTTTAATTCAAAAGTGCTTAGACTCTATAATTGACCCACTAATCTGTCTAATAAGAGCCAGCTTCAACTTGGGATGTATTCCGCGATCATGAAGAAAGGTGACCGTTGTATTTATCCCAAAGCACTGTGGGCCAGACAGTAGGCAAAAGTGGCCAAAATTAGAAGAAACTATTTGTTTCCATCAAAACTGCGTATATTAATGTTTTTTCGGTCGCTGATTACGAATCTGGCACTCGATTTTTAAAATTCAAAATGGCGGATCCAAAATGGCGGACAAATTTTCACAAAAATTATTGAATTTGCTCGAATCTTTAACTCTAGAGGATATTTTAGGCCGCTGATTACGAATCTGACATTAGATTTTTAAAATTCAAAATGGCGGATCCAAAATGGCGGACAAATTTTCACAAAAATTATTAGATTTGCTCGAAACTTTAATTCTAGAGAATATTTTAGGTCGCTGATTACGAATCTGACATTAGATTTTTAAAATTCAAAATGGCGGATCCAAAATGGCGGACAAATTTTCACAAAAATTATTGGATTTGCTTAAAACTTATTTCTAGAAAAATTGATTTTGTCAAAAATTACTGGATTGTCTTGAAATTTATATTTGGGGACCAAAATTTACCAATATTTTAAATTTCGGATCGAAAATGGTTTGGGGTCCCTGATGACGAATCCGGGGTCAGTCTTAAAAAATCTAAAAAGGTGGATAGGTTGATCTGTTTAATGAAGAAAAAAACTTTCACTTACATAATCTTACCTATTATTAGCCTACAAGTTTGTTAAAACTGTACAGCTAAATCAAATTTTTTGGCATACTAAAATTCTCTATTGCACATCAAGATTTTGAAATAACGGTATTTTATATTTTTGAAAAATTTGTTTTTAGAAAAACTTGAATAACTTTGTCAATTTATGTCGGATTTGTCCCATTAAACTTTCGTTTTACTCGTAATTAAACGTAATTTTCCAAACTTATAACTGTAGATGTAGTTTTCAAACAAAATAGTGCAAGCAATCATCGATAAAGTCGAAAATTGTGGAAAAAAAAAAAAAAAAAATTGAGTGTGCCTTTAAAATACACAAAGATAGGACAGGAAATGTTATAACATATAGTACACCATTGGAAAGATGATTTTTTTCTCTATTCAACGTTGTTTAATACTATGAACCTCGAAAAATCAGTTTTTTACCGTTATTTCAAAATCTCGATGTGCAAGAGAAAATTCTAGTATGCCAAAAAATTATATTTTACTGTATCTACAACCTACACTTAGTCCCATCCAATCAATTTTTTAAATTTTTTTTTGTCGCACCGTGTAATAGACAAGGATTTATTTGGCATTAATTGTATCAAATTAAGTAGTACGCATAAATTATTGAAAATGTGCAAAAATGTGCAAGTTTATCTTAAAATACATTTAAAAGAGAAGAGATTCCATGTTTAGTTTTTGTTTTATGAGGTGGTACATAGGAGTACAAACGAACGACAGCGAGTATATATCACAGAATTTGACGTTTGACTCAATAAAATATGAATTTTTTTATTTAAAGCAACACTAATTTCAATTCTTTCTTTACAATTTACTATTGCTCTACACCTTGTTGAATTGAAACAAAAGATAGAAATAAAATATGTGTTATTTTATTGAAGAATATTAAAATTTTAGTTTACACCGATCTGATAAATTTGAAACACAATTTTTCTAATCAACATTAAATTGTAGCCTTAATAGACAAGTAAATGCTATAATATTTTACTGAAAGCTACCTTAACTAATATATATTTGAACTATTAACATGAAAATTTAAAATTCTAAAGTCGAATTTTGGCCACTTTTACTAACCGTCTGGCCCACAGTGCAATGCAGGGTAATAAGCCCATGGACTTGGCAAAATCTTATAGACCCATTAGTCTTTCTTTCTTCATTCTGAAATGTATGAATCGACCGCTATGACAGACACTTCATTGAATCCCGTTCCCCTCTTAAGATATATATCAGTTCGCCTATATGAGGGGGAAATCTACGGTAGGCGCTTTGCACACCCTGGACGGTAGCATTGAGAGAGCCTTTCAATCTAAGAAAATAGCTTTGTGCACTTTCCTTGATGTGGATGGTGGTTTTGAAAACACTGGCATTGATAATTTCACCATCGCGTGGGTTGAGTCAATGCTTAATCAACACGACATTTTGTCCTCTCTGGGAGGCGTATCTGTCGACATCAAGGCCAACAAAGGCTGTCTTCAAGAGGGTGTTTCTTATCTCTTAGCTTTGGTCACTCATAATAGATTATTTCCTAATTGAGCTTAGCTCGTTGGGCTACAACGTCATCGGTTATGCAGATTACTTAGTTATCACGGTTTCGGTAAACGCGCAGGACGCACGGTCTCTGAGATGATGTGTTCGGTCTATCAAATTGTAACTAACTGGTGTTCTAAGGAGGGGCTTAGCATTAACCCTCAGAAAGCGGTTCTGGTCCCTTTCTCTAGACGTTACAAACTCGACATTTGCCCGGTTAGTATTAACTCCTCTGTCTTGCGTCTTTCGCACGAGGTCAAGCATCTAGGGCTAACCCTAGACAAACGATTCAATTGGAATTCCCAGATTAAGACCGTCATCAACAAAGCTACTTACACTTTGTGGACCTGTAAGCATATATTTGGGAGAAACTGGGGTCTCACACCCAAAATCATTTTCTGGGTCTATACCTCTATGATTAGACCCATAATCAACTACGCTTCCTTAATTTGGTGGCCAAAGTTGCTGCACTGTAATACGGTTAAGCAATGTGATAGAATTCAATGTCTGGCGTGCCTTTGCATTGATGATCATTGGTCTACCTCCTCTACACATCATTACGATGTCATCAGCCGCTATGGAAGCCCTTAGAATCCAAGCTCTGAACAGTGATGTACTTCATTACTTTGGTCATTCAAACATCTTAAAACTCATGTGACCACGATTTTTTCGTTTTGGCAGACGTCTTTCGTTCCTACTTCCCAATTGGTCAGATTGGACGAGTGGGGTTCCAGGTTTCGAACTATCAACCATTAAATGGTTCACTGATGGCTCGCTTACCGAAACAGGCAGTGGTGCGGTCATATACGATCCCAACACCAGGATCTCTGTTGCAATGGGTGCTTGGCCCACGGTCTTTCAATGTGAGATCCTTGCCATCGAAGTCTGCGCCCGTCACAGTTCCGGGGGGCCAATATCACAATTTTCTCTAGCACTAACTTCATGGACCTTTTCATCTAAGTTAGTTCTCCAGTGTTATGACAATCTTCAACACCTCTCTCAATGTCGTCAAATCACTATCTGCTGGGTCCCTGAAAACAGGTGTATTGACATCAACGATGCAGCAGGCAAACTCGCCAGATCTGGCTCCTCTTAGTCCTTATTAGCCCGAAGCCTTTCTGCGGGCTTAGTTGGCCTTTAGCTATACGCATAATTGATAGGTTCTCCGCAGAATCTCATCGACAATATTGAATTCAATACCCGGACCGACGACAAGCTAAGCAATTAGCTCGCCCTATCTGCCCTAAAAACATCGTATGAAATACACGTCATGACCTCAGGCTCCTAACTGGCTACCTTACCGGTCATAATAGACTGAAATATCATCTTAACCAAATCGACCAGTCCCCATAGTCAGAGTGTAGACTCTGCTTGGAGGACGAGGAAACTAGCACACACTCTGTTTAATCGCTGTTTTATAACAACCGATAAAGTCAGAGTCGCCCTGACTACGGATACTCTCCTGCATATTAAAGAGGCAGAGAGGATTCTCAATTCAATTCTGGGCTTGGGTACAATAGAGTCGCAGTGCCCTTTTAATCTCTAGTTTTCGCAGGGCCTACCATGTTAATATCATATTCTGTGCTTACGGTGGGAACGTGTGGTGACTAACTTGAGTCTCCACTTTCGTTTTGACCACTTGCTTGTCCCTCGGCCAATGCACAAAATCACTTGAACACGCTCTAAATATTTTTTAACCGTCCTTCTAATGCCTCCACTTTCAACTCTCTAAGTTCATTCATTCCAGTTTCAAAGCCAGTTTTAAAGCTTTTCTAGTTTCAGGGCCCCCAATAGGCTCCGGGTCAAAATTTTCAAAAATTCCGCCTTTGTGCTCATCTGAATTGTAAAAAAAATTGAACAAAAATCTATTTTGAGTGCAACAACTGGGTCCCAGGTCTAAATTTCTGAAATGCCATTGACACGCCAAAATATTTTTTAACCATCTTTCAACTGCGCCCAGTTCTAACACTTTACATTAATTCATTTAAATCAAAGGACTTTTCCGGTTTCAAGGTCCCCATTAAGCCCTGGTTAAAAAATTTTCGAAATCATGTCCAAGTGCTCTCCTTAAATATAAAAAGAAAAAAATTGTTCAAAAAATCTGTTTTGGGTCCACCAAAGGGTCCCAGATCCAAATTACGAAAATCCCTTCAACACGCCTAAAATATTTTTTAACAGTCTTTTAACTGCGCCCAGCTTCAAGCCTTTACGTCTATTCATTCCAAAGATGTGGCTTTCCCGGTTGCGAGGCCTCCATTAGGCCCCGGTCAAAATTTTTCGAACCCCGTCTTGGTGGTCATCTAAAATCAAAAAATATATTGGTCAAATTTGGTAATTTTCTTTCCAAAGATGAATCTGCTGTCGGCCCACATAAAAAAGGAAAAACAAGTAAAAATTGACAATTTTTTGCACCCCACTGGGGTCCAGCTCCGTATTTTGAAAATCGTGTGAATACGTCTAAAATATTTTTTAAGTACCATTCAAATGACCGTAATAATAAGTCTCTAGGTCTAACCATTCTAGAGATTTGGCTTTCCGGTTTCAAGGCCTCCATAAAGCCCCTGGTCAAAATTTTTCAAATTCACGTACAGCAAAAATTTCAGCTTCCTATCTAGAGCCGTTTGGTCTGTAGCCCGATCTCCCTTGAATGAATGAGAGAATGAATGGATCAGTCAAGTGAAAGAGATTTATATGTATATATATATATATATATATAAATATATATATATATATATATGTATGAATATATATAGACGAAATCCATTTCAAATCAGGCAGGCGGATAAGCTTAAATTTTAGATTTAGTTGACCATCGAATATATTATTCTTCATCGAAAATAAGGGGACACGTATTTTACCGATTTTGAAAATGATCATTTTTAATGAAGTTATGAATTTTTCAATTTTTTCCGTTAAAACTAAAAAAAACGTTAAGAAAAAATTGTTTTGTATGCCATTTTTTTATACCCGCCACACATAGTGTGAAGGGTATATTCAGTTTGTCTGAAAGTTTGTAACGCATTGAAGGAGACGTCGTAGACCCCATAAAGTATATATATTCTTGATCAGCTCGACGAGACGAATCGATCTAGCCATGTCCGTCTGGCCGTCTGTCTGTCCGTCTGTATATTTCTAAGCATCTTTTTTGTTGAAGATATAAAGATATTAAGCTGAAATTTGGAACTTAAGCTTTTCTCGGCAACGACTATTATGAGTTCGAGAATTAGAGTGCCACGCCCATTTTTAGGTATAGCCCCCATACAAACTTACCGTTTTTTTTCCGATTTTTTGTATAAAAATACTAATTATTTTTGAATGTATTCGCTCCCAATTGTGTAAAAACATTTCTTTTATCATCCAGTGTCAAAACCAAAATGCCACGCCCTCTTGTAGGCATAGCCCCCCATATAAACTTTCCGTTTTTCCGATTTTTCCGATTTTTTGTAAAAAAATACTTATTATTTATGCATATATTCACTCAAATTTGGTTAAAAACACTTCTAATGTCATCCAATGTCAAATCAGATGTGCCACGCCTATTTTTTGGTATAGCCCCCATACAAACCCACTTTCCCACCATTTTCGATTTTTTGTATGAAAATGGTTATTATTTATTCATGTATTTACTCCATATTGGGTAAAAACTCTTCCAATATCATGGTGCCACGCCCATTTTTAGGTGTTTCTTGCATACAACCTTACCGCCCATTTCCAGATATATTCGAGAAACATGTTGTTATACATATCTGTATTTTTAGCTCAAAATTTGAAATTAATATTGTGTGTAAATTTGGGTGACCACTTGTGTGACGGGTATTTAAGCTTCGGTTCTACCGAAGTTAACGTTTTTTCTTGTTTCTAATTAAGATAATCGAATTTCTTTTGCAGATTCTTTTTAGGTGACTTTGTCTTCTTTAAAAATTCGTTCGAAATTTGCGTCAAAATTTATGGTTCGTTCCGATGTCCACAATAAAATTTTGTAAATTTTCGAAAAAAAATTCTTCTTACTACAAATATAGTTTAGCCCGCTTGAAACTTATAGTAATTTTTCTTTATATTAATAAGAATTTATGGTAAAAATTTGAGCAAAAAAAGGTGGTGTTTTTGAGAAAATTGACTTTCTTTATTTTTCGAAAATTTGTCGCCATTTTGTTAATTGTAAAGATTTTTTCGAATTTCGACCGAAGTTTTAAAGAAGACAAAGTCACCTAAAAGAATCTGCAATTCGATTATCTTAATTAGAAACAAGAAAAAACGTTAACTTCGGTGGAACCGAAGCTTAAATACCCGTCACACGAATCTTTGAATAGTTTATGTGTGATCATCAGTGGCTTAAATACATTTATAAATATATGTATATTCGAAAATAATTACTTTTTCATACATTTGTTCGAAAATAATCTATAAGTTTGTACGGGGACTATGGCTAAAAATGGGCGTGGCACCTTGGTTTTGTTATTGGATGTCATAAGAAGTGTTTTTATCCAAATTTGAGTGAATATTCTCATTAATAATACCTATTTTTATACAAAAATTCGAAAATGGGCTGTAAATTTGTATGGGGGCTTTAGCTAAAAATGGGCGTGGCAGCTTGGATTTGACATTGCATGACATAAGAAGTATTTTTACCCAACTTGGAGTGACTACATTCTTAATTGATAGCTTTTTTCATATAAAATTCGAAAATGGGCGGTAAGTTTGTATGGGGGCTATAGGTAAAAAAGGGCATGTCAGCTTGGATTTAACATTAGATGACTTGAACCCAACTTGGAGTGACTACATTCATAAATAATAGCTATTTTCATAGAAAAAATCCGAAAAAAACGGTAAGTTTGTATGGGGGCTATACCTTAAAATGGGCGTGGCACTTTGATTTGAACACTTGAACTGCTTAGGACTGAGAAAAGCTTAAGTTCCGAGTTTTAGGTCAATATCTTTAAAACTGAGCGAATGAAACGCATACATAAAGACAGACAGACAGACGGACAGACGGACAGACATACAGACGGACATGGCTAGATCGACTCGTCTCGTCGAGCTGATCAAGAATATATATACTTTATAGGGTCTAAGATTTGTCCCTTCAATAGGGACCAAAACTTTCTGACAAAATGATAATACCCTCCACACTGTGTGTGACGGTGTGTGACGCCTGCCTGATTTGAAATGGACTTTCTGTCTATATATATATATATATATATATATATATTTATATATGTTTGAATATATATATATATATGTATGATTTGTATATATATATATATATATATATATATATATATATGATATATATATATATATATATATATATATATATATAAATCTATACATATTACAAGTGGTGATACTGATAACAATCACAACAACTTTAATAAATTATATTAAAAACTAGCGGATACCCGGCGTGTGCTACTTCGTTGTACGGGCGTTTTGGCTGCTCTTTCAGCTTTTTCCATTTCGCATCTGCTGTGTATTGTGCAATTTCAGTTTTTATAGCATTTTTCACTATTTGTTTTTTTTTTTCGTTTGCAGCGCTATCAAAATGGGTTGGGGCTGAATTAAAAATATTTACAAAAAAATCAGCTGTTTTTATACCCGCCACACATAGTGTGAAGGGAATTATCAGTTTGTCGGAAAGTTTGTAACGCATTTAAGGAGGCATCGGAGACCCCATAAAGTATATATATTATTGATCAGCTCGACGAGACGAATCGATTTAGCCATGTAAGTCTGTCTGTCTGTCCGTCCGTCTGTCCGTCTGTTGCAATGCGTTTTTTTGATATGGAACCCATACAAACCAAGCGCCCATTTTTCAGATTTTGTATGAAAATAGTTCTTGATTATGGATATATTCACTCCAATCTGTGTAAAATCACTTCTACTGTTATCCTATGAATATGCTTCCGATATGACAAGGATCGAGCCACTATAACAAATAGTCCCATACAAACTCAGCTTCCATTTTTTTATTTTTTTTTTTTCAAGAAAATGAATAAAGTTACGTTTGGCGGGTATTTGAGCTTCGGTCCTTCCGAAGTTAACGTTCTTGCTTGTTTATTTTTGATTTTTGTTTATGTTAAAAAGCATTACGATTTTGTATGGGAAAATTAGAAATCGACTTCTTAAACGGACCGAATGTTGCGTAATGCATTGTTTTAATGGTCTAAAACTCTATTTGCATTGTTTTCTTTCAAATGTAACCGGTTTGGGGCTCATCGGTTGGACGGTTCCAACGTATAGAGCAGATAAAGAAACACAAATACATATATATATATATTTATATATATATTTTTATATATATATATATATATATATAGATAATTTAGATAGATAAATAAACAAATAATAATTTTTTTTTCCTTTGAATAAATTCATATTTTACAATATCGATAAAGGAATAAAATTCATTTAAGAGAATTG
>JAEIFJ010001314.1:0-47388 GCA_018903435.1 Leucophenga varia | reverse complement strand
AATACGTCTAAAATATTTTTTAAGTACCATTCAAATGACCGTAATAATAAGTCTCTAGGTCTAACCATTCTAGAGAGTTTGGCTTTCCGGTTTCAAGGCCTCCATAAAGCCCCTGGTCAAAATTTTTCAAATTCACGTATTGGTGCTCACTTTCACCATAAAAAGATCCTACAGCAAAAATTTTAGCTTCCTATCTAGAGCCGTTTGGTCTGTAGCCCGATCTCCCTTGAATGAATGAAAGAATGAATGGATCAGTCAAGTGAAAGAGATTTATATGTATATGTATATGTATATATATATATATATATATATATATATGTATGAATATATATAGACGAAATCCATTTCAAATCAGGCAGGCGGATAAGCTTAAATTTTAGATTTAGTTGACCATCGAATATATTATTCTTCATCGAAAATAAGGGGACACGTATTTTACCGATTTTGAAAATGATCATTTTAATGAAGTTATGAATTTTCAATTTTTTCCGTTAAAACTAAAAAAAACGTTAAGAAAAAAATTGTTTTGTATGCCATTTTTTTTCTAATTAAGATAATCGAATTTCTTTTGCAGATTCTTTTAGGTTCGTTCCGATGTCCACAATCAAATTTTGTAAATTTTCGAAAAAAAATTCTCCTAACTACAAATATAGTTTAGCCCGCTTGAAACTTATAGTAATTTTTCTTTATATTAATTAGAATTTATGGTAAAAATTTGAGCAAAAAAAGGTGGTGTTTTTGAGAAAATTGACTTTCTTTATTTTTCGAAAATTTGTCGCCATTTTGTTAATTGTAAAGATTTTTCGAATTTCGACCGAAGTTTTAAAGAAGACAAAGTCACCTAAAAGAATCTGCAATTCGATTATCTTAATTAGAAAAAAAATGGCATACAAAACAATTTTTTCTTAACGTTTTTTTAGTTTTAACGGAAAAAATTGAAAAATTCAGAACTTCGTTAAAAATGATCATTTTCAAAATCGGTAAAATACGTGTCCCCTTATTTTCGATGAAGAATAATATATTCGATGGTCAACTAAATCTAAAATTTAAACTTATCCGTCTGCCTGAAATACGACAATTTTGCTTATTGACGTAGCCGCCAAGATGGAAATGAGCTTCGTCGGAAAAGATGATTTTTTGGTAAAATTCCGGGTCTTCGGCCAAGCGCTCATCTGCCCATTCGGCAAAGGCAAACCGCATCGGATGGTCTCGTGGCTTCAATTCTTGAACCAATTGAACTTTGTACGGTGTCATACCAAGGTCTTTTTCAAAAATTCGCCTAAGGGACGTCGTGGAAATGTCCAATTGTTGAGAGCGACGCTTCACTGATGTTCCGGGCGCCTCACGCACACTCTCGGCTACAGCAGCGATATTATCGGCAGTACGCACTGTTTTTGGTTTCTCACGCGTTGGTTTATCAATAATTGTGCCGGTTTCTCTCAATTTTTCAAAAGAAAGCGCACATACGGAGCTTCTGTTCGCGGACGGTGCTTCTGTTCGGCTCATTTCCGTGCGTAATTTTCGCACACATTCTGCAACATTACCATAATTTTCAAAGTAAAACTGCACTATTTTAACGCGTTCCTCAATCGTATACACAACCATTTTCGTTCAGCGGAAGGATAAAACTAACTTTCTGTCCAATCAGATGTGACATCAGTGTTGCCACACTCGAAATAACCACTAGTTCAAAAAAAAAAATGTTAGATGGCGGACCCTGTATATATATATATATATTTATATATATATATATATATATATATATATATATATATGTATTTATATAGGCACAAGTACAAATATTTTGGCGGGAATTTCTAACTTATTACATACAGTTTGAATTAGAAATCACTTTTTTAATATAACAATTTTAAATATAAAAGCGCTGTAAGTAATTAGTTTGGGTTTGTAAAAAAATTAATTTTGTCATAGAGCTGACTTCGGCGTTGCTCGAAAGACCATGAAAAGGTATTGATCGTTTTAAATAGAAAAAAGGCACGATTGCATCGTAGCCAAAGAAAAAAGATAGAGTTTGACAATGCACTTGCCAGTTAAATAAAGTATGTAAAGTAGATTCTAGAGGCTAGAGAACTACTGTAAAATGGGTAGCCGAGGACTTACTTGACCATAACCTTGGGGGAGGTATTTCCGTCGCTGCTGACCAAACCAAAATTGTTGTTCAAAAGGTTGTATTTACTGCTATCGTTAATGCCGTCGTTGAAATTATCTTTGTAGTTGCCGCCGCTGCTGTCGTTCCAATTTAATTTACATTCACTTTTGCCGTTGTTGCTTTTTATTGTCACACATTCAAAAAAAAAAACGCACGTCTTTGTTTAATTTCAATAATTTAAAATAATTTAAATTTATTTCAATAATTGGAGTAATAACACTTGATCAAAAATGGCGATTGTGCCCGAAACGATTTTATATGAAATAGATAAAGATAAACAGCGCGTCCGTTCTGTTCAAGATGTCGAAAAAGAAGAATTATTGTAAAGTTGAGCAAAATTTACTTTACTTACAAAATTATCCAAAGTTCGAAAATAAGAGCATATACTTATGTGTTATACAACAGTGATGTTTGGTATTTTAGTAATTTTTTTTATTTAAATTTAAATATGCTAATATTTAGTTCGCTTGAACGCGAACACCATGGTTTGAGGTAATCTTTAAGGGTAGCCTCAAGCTAAATCATCTTCCTTCAGCCTGGAGGGAAGTCAAAGTAGTATATATTCCTAAAGCAGGAAAAGCATCCCATGTAACACCAAAGGATTTCAGACCGATTAGTTTATCATCTTTCATATTAAAAACCCTAGAAAGATTGATTGACATATGCATGAAAGAAAATATTAACCCCAGATTAATTTCTAATTCTCAACACGCCTATACCAAAGGAAAATCCACAGAAACAGCACTCCATATAGTCACCTCGACAATTGAAAAATCTTTCGAGGAAAAAGAATACACTCTCCCAGCCTTTCTTGACATAGAGGGAGCTTTTAACAATGTCCACCCAGAGGCCATGACTGGTGCCTTAACTGACGTTGAAGTCGACGCCTTCCTAGCTGGTTTTATACGCTCTATGCTAACCAGCAGAGCAGTTAACTCTACGCTGGGAGTGGCGGCGACTCGAAGGTGCGTCAATAGAGGGACCCCCAAGGGGTGTTCTCTCTCCTCTACTATGGGTCTTTACGGATAACCAGCTGTTGAGGCGTATGGCGGAGGAGGGATACCAGGAGACTGCCTACGCGGACGACGTGGTTATAATAATAAGAGGAAAGTACCCTCAAACTCTCTGTCTTCTAATGCAATCAGCACTAAAAAGCTTATCGTCCTGGGCAACCTCATGCGGACTAAGCATCAACCCAGCCAAAACGGAACTTGTACTCTTCACTAGGAAATACAAAATTCCTAACCTAGTTCCACCAAAACTTAACAATATTTCCCTAACCTTTAGCGACAGTGCCAAATATCTGGGTGTAATCCTAGATAAAAAGCGAAACTGGAACGATAACATAGAAGAACGTATCAAGAAAGCCAACGTGGCGCTCTTCACGTGTAAAAAAGCAAATAGCAGGAGGTGGGGGTTCTCACCTTGCATTGTACACTGGCTGTACACGGCAGTGGTGCGACCAATACTTCTGTATGGAATCTGCGTCTCTTGGCCAGCACTCGAAAAAGTGAACAGCCGCAACCGTTTACAGAAGGTTCAAAGGAGTGCGGAGATATGCATTAGCGGTACTCTACGCACCACACCAACTGATGCACTAAATACTCTCCTATACCTATTACCCCTAGATCTCATAGCCAAAGAACTGGCAACGAATACAGCTATGAGAATCAGAGAGACAGCAGGCTGGCTCAATTGCAACTACGGACACTCAAAGATACTCAACCTTCCAGTGTCCTTGCCACCAGTCACCGATTACTGTACCTCATACCCAACTTTTGGTAAGAAGTACAAAATCTCTATCCCAACAAGAGCTCAATGGGAAGACCTACCCCATTTTGAAACCAACGATATTAATATTTACACAGACGGGTCCAAAACCGAGGGAAGGGTAGGAGGAGGTATCTTTTCCCCGGTCCTGGAGATCAGATAATCCTTCAGACTTCCTGAGCACTGCAGCGTTTTTCAAGCTGAAATGATTGCCATACATGAAGCTATGCATTTTCTGGGATACCACCCAATTCGTAGACAAAAAGTACACATCCTTTCGGATAGTCAGGCTGCCTTAAAGGCGCTTGACTCGTGTAATAACACTTCCAAAGCTATCTCCCAGTGCCGCAAATCTCTTAACGAGATGGCGGAGCAATGGGATATTTGCCTCACATGGGTTCCGGGTCATCAAGATATATTTGGTAGTTGCGAAGCAGATAGACTGGCCAGAGAAGGTACAAATTCCATTATTCCTTCTGGGAGGAGTTCGACTGGAATTCCCATGACGCTCTCACGGGACATTGCCTAGTGGGATGACATGCCGTCCGACTAGGGGTAGCCTCAAAATGACTTCTGTAGGAGCTGTAGAAACGAGGAAGAGGAGGTGACAGTAGAACATTTTCTCTGCCACTGCCCAGCCCTTGGAAGAATAAGGTTTACCGTACTTGGTAGGCCGTTTCTTAATAGTCTGGCGGAGATCGCATCAGTCAAGATTGGTGCAGTAGCCGCCTTCATAAGGAAGTCGAGCTGGTTCGAGTAGGAAGATAATAGAGATCATATGGTATCACAATGGGCCTTTTTGGCCTAGGTGACGTCGCGAGAATTCGCGGCGGCCATTTTAACCTAACCTATCCTTAATTGTGAAAACTTTGAAGTTGCGTGCCTGTCTGAAATTGTCTCAGAGAGAGCCGACACAAATAAAAGGAAATTTTTGAATACAATAGGGTAATTAAGGCCAGACAACTATGGAGGAGTAACAATCGCCTTCAAAAAACATATTAAATTTTTTATTATTAGTTTTAACACAATCTGTGAATGTATAATTGCCAAAACAACTAACCATGCATATCTTGATTCTAGTATATCGTTAGTGGACTTTAAAATGAAGTATATAATCTCTTTAAAATTTAGGAAATAAGGAGCAATGTTATGATCACTGGTGATTGTAACGTTAGATGTACTTCTTTTGGAAATTACTTCACTAATTTTAAGGGTCGGGTTTTATCAGGCTACCTAAACAATTCATCTTTTCACACCCTAACCACTGTTACCGTTACCTTTTGACGCCATAATTGCCAAGGAAATGGGTTCGTTTTGGACCTACAATGTAGGAAGCAGCAGTACGGAAGATCAGCATTTCTTTTAATGCTCCTGCACCCGTTCTCAAACAATTCTTATCTAACGGCAGTGTGATGAAGAGACTGGGAAGAGTCAGTTTGCAAAATGATTTACATACAACATTACGGACACGAAGACTCGTTAATATTGGTGAAATAGCCAGCTTCAATCTTCTTTTAGAGTATTAAAATCTGCGGAACATACCGCGAGGTACCCGAACGTGGATAACTTAGAAAATGACCATTTAGGTAAGGTAAACTTGGATAAATTAGTCAAATCAGCTTTAAAAAAAAAGTTATTTATCCCAAATTGAAGAGCTTATCAACAAGCCAAACACGCACCTGAAGGTTTTTGAGCAATGTAAAGGGGTTGAGTACTATGTGGAATCCAGAGAACAAGAAGCTACACCCTAATTTTTTTATGACTGCAACCCTAGATCTTGAAGCTCACAATAACCTTTTATCTAGTATTTGTAAAGTCAAACCTCATGATGAAAAACAGGCTACTTGATTTAATGGAATCTTGAACACACTACTCACCCGTTGTAATGCGTACAGAAGGTGTAATGCTGTCTCTATGTGCATCACCGAGCTTCTATTCACAAAAAGCAGCTACATAAAAAGAATTCGATCATCGTTGCAATTTTTCTTGACATAAACAATGCATTGATTGTAAAAATTTATCCTTTCTGCAGCTTATTTTGAAAATTGAAAATTTTCACAAAGTTTATATTAACTGGACAACCAACTTTTTCTTATAGAGTTTTAAATTTTGGTAATAAATGTGTGACCCACCACAAGGAAGCTGCCTCTAGCCGATCCGTTTCAATATTTGTATATGCAAAAATGGTTGCTTTAAATTGAGTATCAGAATTAAATTCTGATCAATTCGCACCACAATGATGTCAAGCGAGCCATAAATAATTTACAAAAAAAAAAATCAATGATTTTAATGTTCTAGCTGGAGATATTAATTTAAGCTTCTATCATTCAAAAACAGCAAACATTCTATTCAGTAGAAGTAAAAAACACAATGTCACCATTAATAACAGAATGTCAGTGTCACCATGTCAGAAAAGAACATTTTTAGTAAAATCCATTAACGCAAGCACGTCAGGTGGAGAACACATCAATATAACGACTATCAAGAGTGGCCTAAGACCAGAACCTGCTTTAAATATCTATAAAAGCTTTGTTCGTGCTAAAATGGAGTATGCTTGCGCGTCACAACCTAATGATGGAGTTAGTTTAGAATCGGCGCAAAGACACTCCGACGTTGTGGGGGCTGACACCCAATATTTCCACTCGTACTATTTTTGGACCACCTCATTCAACAGGAAGTTTGTTTGCAGCAAAAGAGTTGCTTCGTACCAAAGAAATTACCTCTAAGCTTAATAAATGGCCCGTGTGGTGAGCGGGCGGTCAAGAACACTACCACAGCAGGCTCAGCGTGACGTAAGAGTTGTCTAAAGAGCGAATCCTCGATGTGAGGTTGGTCGGTGGAGTGGTTTTTCAACGACGTAAAATCATAGAACCCGTGAGACACACACAAGAACAAAGTGTACCAAATGCAAAGATGGCTAGTATGAACAAAAATACTCCAGGTGGCAGACACAGATGTGAAAATCCACCCGTGGATAACTCCGCGGCAGGGGCGAGGATTCTGGAGGCCCCAGCTACCATTAAAGCATATAAAAAGGCGATCCCCGAAAACGATACAAGGATCACGACATACGCATGTGCACCTGGAACGTCCGAACCCTTAACAGGGATGGTGCAATAGAAGAACTAACTACCACTCTTAACAACTTCAGAGCAGACCTAACTGCTATCCAGGAAATGCGATGGACTGGCCATGGTTGTATAAACTTAGCAACCTGTGACATCTACTACAGTGGTCATGACAGGCAACACATATTCGGATGTGGCTTCGTGGTTGGTAGTAAACTACGCAGACTACTCTCCAGGTTTACAGCTGTAGATGAACGTCTCGTCTCGATACGCATCAGACTAAATTTTTCAACATTAGCCTTATATGTGTACACGCCCCGACAAATTTTATAGATAAGATGGAGAAAGTTAAATTCTATGAGCGATCAAAAAGCCTCTACAACCGCTGCCCCAAGCATGATATCAAAATTGTCATTGGTGATTTCAACGCACAAATTGGGAGAGAAGAAATCTTCCGCCTTACCATCGGTAAAATTATCCTACATGCCATTACCAATAGTAATGGAGAAAGGCTAATCGACTTTGCAACATGCGGCAACATGGCGCAGTGGCGACCTAAGTATCCGCACCCAAATAGATCACGTGGTAATTGATGCCAGGCACTCTTCTAGTGTGCTTATTGTACGAGGTACAGAGGTCTTAACATCGACTCAGACCACTGCCTTGTTCTAGCCAAGGTACGTACTAGACTCAGAACAGCGCACGCCAAGCGAGCTACCATACAACGAAAGCTAGATGTTGGTAGGTTAAAGTCACACCTTCTCAACAAGAGTCTCACATCTACTCCGAGATAATCCTCCGGCCTCCGACTGTATAAACGATCAGTGGAAGCATATCTCAAACTCATTAACTACGGCAGCTAAAGAGGTTATTGGCTACACTTACCTCGAAGGCAGTCATGGTACGATGAGGAATGTCGCGTCGCTACTGCAGAGAAGAATATGGCACGACAAAGAATTCTGCAGGCGGGAGCAACACGAGCTGTTGTTGAGCGATATAGGGAGAAACGGAGAGAGGAGAAAAGCCTCATCAGACGAAAGAAAAGAGAACTGGAAAGGCGTGAAGTGGAGAAGATTAAAATGATAAGTAGCAGAAACGAGGCCCGTAGTTTTTTATCAAAAATCAAACGTATAACCGATGGTTATAAGCAAGGAGCTTCGTTCTGCAAGGATGAACAAGGAAATATGGTAACAGATGTCCAGGAATCACTAAGGCTATAGAGGAGCCACTTTTCTACCCTACTTGTGGGCGATGACGGGAATAATACCGCTGGTGGAAATTATGAATATCTGGGAATATCTTAGAAGAAAATAACAAAGCGGCAGGAGCAGTCGAATTACCCGCAGTTATTTAAGACCGCTATCGAAGATTTGATTGGATGTAGGCATCAACTCCTGTGCAAAATATGGTCTGGTGAGCGTATGCCTGATGACTGGAACCGAAGTGTCCAGTGCCCAGTTTTTAAGAAAGTCTACCCACACTATCGCGGAATAAGTCTTCGCTCTATCGCATACAAAATACTATCTGGCGTAATATGCAATAAACTGAAACCGTACGTAGGACGTATAGTTGGTCAGTATCAGTGCGATTTTAGATCAAAGAAGTCAACCATCGACTCCATATTTACGCTGCGACAGATCCTGGAAAAAACCAAAGAGAAGCAAATCGACACACACCAGTTATCTGTTGACTCCAACACCGCTTTCGACACGCCAATCAGATCAAAGTTTTTCAAAGCCTGATGACTGATCTTGAAGTTCAGTCTAAAATCGTCCACCTCTGTATGATGACGCTGGAAAACACCCAAAGCTCCGACCCCTTTGACACCAAGAGAGGCTTTAGTCAGCGTGATGAGTTGTCGTGCAATTTTTCAACCTCCTGTTGGAAAACATTCTAAAACAGTGCCCAAACGTTGACCGGAAAGCCAATATTTTCTATAAAGAAACTATGCTGCTCGCATATGACGACGACATAGATATTGTCGGTAAAAATGCTCGAGCGATCAACGGAGCGTTCTCAGACATCGAAAAAGAATGTCGTCCTATGGGACTGACGGTCAACGATAATAAGACGAAGTACTTGGAATCCACTCGCAGGCAATCTGCACGTCGCAGACGGTCTTTGAGTACAGGGAACTTCAGCTTTGAGGCTGTAGAAAACTTCATCTATTTGGGCTCAGATGTAAACAACAACAACATCATCAGTCAGGAGATTAAACGAAGAATCACTCTTGCGAACCGTAGCTATTTTGGTCTCGGTAAGCAGATGCGAAGTAGAGTGCTGTCCAGAAAAACAAAGGTTAAACTCTACAAGACGCTGATAATGCCGGTCCTAATGTATGGCTCTGAAGCATGGGTCATGACTGAATCGGATAAGTCGGCGTTGGGCGTATTTGAGAGGAAGATACTTCGTTGAATCTTTGGTCCAGTTAGAGTGGAAAATGACATCCGTATGCGCACGAACGATGTGCTGTACGAGCTATATGATGACATCGACATAGTCAGGAACATCCAATACAAAAGGCTGTCCTGGTCTGGTCACCTGTGTCGGATGGACACAGAAGCTCCAGCAAGTAAAGTTTGGAAGCAAAACGTGAATCTAATCGGAGGGGCGCGGCAGAGAGGACGTCCGCCGCTGCGTTGGGAGGATCAGGTCCTAGATGACATCCGCAGGATCGGAATCCCAAGAAGGTATGACGAGGCACTGGATTACAACCGCTGGTGCCGAATCTTATGTGATGCCAAGGCCGACAATCGGCTGTAGTGCCACTTATATATATAATAATGAAGTTAACCAGTCTAGTTATAGTGCTACTTACCATAAATTGAAAGATAACTTTGATAACACTAAAGTGGCCAAACATGGCACAAAAAACCTTTACTTAAATTTTTAAAAAATTGAATCTCTACCTCTTAAAAGTATATCAGCAATGAAGAGATAAGAGCTATGTACTGTTATAAAATGGAGAACTATAAAAAAATGCATTTGTTCCAAGTGTTATTGTTGGCATTGGTGTTGTAGATGTTCAAACATACATCTCAACACTATATAAAATCAATAAAAGGCACTCTTATGTTTTTTTGCAGCTAGTAGCCTTAAAGTTAGCCATTATGAAAGCGCGGGATTTCCCCTTAAAAATTTTGTCATCTACGGACAGAAATGGAGCCATACAGCTTCTGAATCAAAAACAATCAAATAATTATATAGTCGAATTTTTCCACAAATTCTTAAAAATACCATCTTTTGAAAATGGTCATTTAGTTTGAACTCCGGGTCATGTCGCAGACAGTGCTGTAAAAGATGCAGCAAAGACAGGCAGTATTATTTCAGTCTATACCAGTGAGGCTCTAAGTAGTTGTATATACAATATGTAGAGTGGAATGATTACTACAAAGAAGTAGCTAGGACAAAAGGAACCAAGTTCCTGAATATATTCCCTGAGGTACCAAAAAAAAAAAAAAAAATGGAATCAAAATGTTAACATGACACTTAAAGCTATAGTATTAAGCGAACTAATACAATTATGACAGGTTATACCTTTGATGATGCCGTTCTCTCAAAGTTCGCTGACACCATCAGTGACACATGACATGTATGTGACGCAAAAAACAATTTTGAAAATTCGATTCTTGTGTGCCATAAATTCACAAACCTAAGAAAACAAATTTCGATATTTGAAAAAATTCAATTCAATAAAAGATATCCTCTTGTCGAAGGATATCAAAAATTTCAGAGAAATTGCAAACTTCTGTCGTGAAGCTTCGCTTGATTTTTGTTCATTTTTTATTACTAGTACACATTATTCTCTTATACTATAGATACACAAGTCTGCTTGCAGTACGGTAACTTCACGTAATTTAAATATTTAAACGCAGCCCTGGTATTTTGAAGAACTAATTTGGTACAATATTACAAGGAACCGCCCATGGTACAGTAATTCAAGGTACCGCCACTGCTTGTTTCTCTGCCAGCGTTTGAGTACTTATTTGTTTTCAGTATGAATACGAACGTCGTAGCGAAAGCTCGTGTATGTTTGACTGCCGACGGCAAAACACTTTTTTTTTATCGTTTTTAGGCTAGACTTATTTTTATACCTGTTACACATAGTGTAAAACAGGAATATTCAGTTTATCGGAAAGTTTGTAACTCATTAAAGAAACCATCGTAGACTCTATAAAGTATATATATATTCTTGATCACCTCGACGAGACGAATCGATTTAGCCATGTCCGTCTGTCTGTTCGTCTGTCTATCTGTTGCTGCTCGATTTATTCGCTCAGTTTAAAATATATTAAGTTGAATTTTTAAGTACTTTCTATGTTAAAATCAATGGGACACGCCCACTTTAAGGTATAGCTCCCATACAAAAGTACAGATAAACCTCCTACAACGCGGTGAATAGGTTTTTGAAAAACTCCGCGTTTTAGGAATTCGCGTTGTAGGAAACTCTAAAGCTATACAAAAATCAGAGTTTGGTTCCAAAGTAAAAAAAAAAATCAATAAAATATTGAAATTTGTATAGTAGAAATATGTGCTTAATATAATTTTATGTATTTATTTGTTGAGTAAAATAAAATTTCAATTCTACGTTAAATATTAAAGTTGAAAGATTTAATAATTTGAAGCCAAAAAAGAACGATAATTTTCTACTCCTCCTCATCACCTAGTATGATTTGTTTCGAAAGTTTTGTTCGTACTAGTTCAAAATCTGAGCTTGATCCACTATCAGATTCCGACATCCTTTCGACGATTATTGGTTTGAAAAAAATCGTGTTTTGTTTGTTTTTTTGTTCTTATTTCGCAAATCTTTATAAATTTCTTGATAGGGAGCTAAATTGTTTTGAAGATTTCGTTTAAATATTTCTGCTCTGTCACGTAAAGGGTCGTTCTCGATATTTTTTAGTGAAAAGTTTTTTTTTTCAACATCGGAAAGATCGTCAGAGCTATCTGCAACTGATTCTTCATTTGTCATTGCCACTAAATCAGATTCGTTTATTTCGTCGTCCGCAATTAATTCATGAATATCAGCCAATGTTATTTCATCAAATCCATCACCTTCTACTGCATGCGCCAATCTCACTATGTTCCTATATTCATCTTCTATTGGTGTAGAAACAGTGCCCTGAACGTCTATTAGTGCTTTCCAGCAAGCTTTAAGTGTTGAAAGACGAATTTCTTTAAAGTGACGCATCAACAGTTTCAACGGAATTTGAAATTGTAAATTGTTTATGCCAGTGGGGTGAGCGGGAGGTCAAGAATACTCCCACAGCATGCTCAGCTTGACGTAAGAGTTGTCTAAAGAGCGAATCCTCGATGTGAGGTTGGTCGGTGGATTCGTTAAAAACGACGTAAAACAAAAACCCGTGAGACACACACAGAAAAAAAGTGTACCATATGCAATGATGGATAGTCTAAGCAAAAGTACTCTAGGTGGCGGACACAGATGTGTTAATCCACCCGTGGATAACTCCGCGGCAGGGGCAAGGATTCTGGAGGCCCCAACTACCATTAGAGCAACGAAACATGACGACCCCCGAAAACGATACAAGGATCACGACATACGGATGCGCTCCAGGAACGTCCGAACCCTTAACAGGGATGGTGCAATAGAAGAACTTATTACCCCTCTTGACAACTTCAGAGCAGACTTTACTGCTATCCAGGAAATGGACTGGTCACAATTGCACAAACATATCACCACCAACAGCAATGGAGAAAGGCTAATCGACTTTGCTGCGGGCCGAAAACATGATCATAAGTAGTACGAGATTCCCACATCTCGAGATTCACAAGGCAACATGGCGCAGTGGCGACCTAGGGTATCCGCACCCAAATAGATCATGTGGCGGTTAATGCTAGGCACTCTTCTAGACTTAGACCACTTTCTTGTTCTAGCCAAGTTTGTTCTAAACTCAGCACGGAGCACGCAAAGCAAGCTACTATACAACGAAAGCTAGATGGTGGTAGCTTAAAGTCACAGCAGACTGCTGCTACCTTCTCAACAAGGGTCTCACATCTACTCCGAGAGAATCCTCCGGCCTCTGACTGTATAAACGATCAGTGGAAGCATATCTCAAACTCATTAACTACGGCAGCTAAAGAGGTTATTGGCTACACTTACCTCGAAGGCAGTCATGGTTCGATGAGGAATGTCGCATTGCTACTGCAGAGAAGAATAAAGCACGACAACGAACACTGCAGGCGGGAGCGATATAGGGAGAAACGGAGAGAGGAGAAAAGCCTCATCAGACGAAAGAAAAGAGAACTGAAAAGGCGTGAAGTGGAGAAGATTAAAATGATGAGTAGCAGAAACGAGGCCCGTAGTTTTTTATCAAAAATCAAACGTATAACCGATGGTTATAAGCAAGGAGCTTCGTTCTGCAAGGATGAACAAGGAAATATGGTAACAGATGTCCAGGAATCACTAAGGCTATTGAGGAGCCACTTTTCTACCCTACTTGTGGGCGATGACGGGAATAATACCGCTGGTGGAATTTATGAATATCTGGGTATTCCGACCGATGATGGGATTCCTGTGGAGCAACCAGACTATGACGAAGTCTTAGAAGAAAATAACAAAGCGGCAGGAGCAGTCGAATTACCCGCAGTTATTTAAGACCGCTATCGAAGATTTGATTGGATGTAGGCATCAACTCCTGTGCAAAATATGGTCTGGTGAGCGTATGCCTGATGACTGGAACCGAAGTGTCCAGTGCCCAGTTTTTAAGAAAGTCTACCCACACTATCGCGGAATAAGTCTTCGCTCTATCGCATACAAAATACTATCTGGCGTAATATGCAATAAACTGAAACCGTACGTAGGACGTATAGTTGGTCAGTATCAGTGCGATTTTAGATCAAAGAAGTCAACCATCGACTCCATATTTACGCTGCGACAGATTCTGGAAAAAACCAAAGAGAAGCAAATCGACACACACCAGTTGTCTGTTGACTCCAACACCGCTTTCGACACGCCAATCAGATCAAAGTTTTTCAAAGCCTGATGACTGATCTTGAAGTTCAGTCTTAAATCGTCCACCTCTGTATGATGACGCTGGAAAACACCCAAAGCTCCGACCCCTTTGACACCAAGAGAGGCTTTAGTCAGCGTGATGAGTTGTCGTGCAATTTTTCAACCTCCTGTTGGAAAACATTCTAAAACAGTGCCCAAACGTTGACCGGAAAGCCAATATTTTCTATAAAGAAACTATGCTGCTCGCATATGACGACGACATAGATATTGTCGGTAAAAATGCTCGAGCGATCAACGGCGCGTTCTCAGACATCGAAAAAGAATGTCGTCCTATGGGACTGACGGTCAACGATAATAAGACGAAGTACTTGGAATCCACTCGCAGGCAATCTGCACGTCGCAGACGGTCTTTGAGTACAGGGAACTTCAGCTTTGAGGCTGTAGAAAACTTCATCTATTTGGGCTCAGATGTAAACAACAACAACATCATCAGTCAGGAGATTAAACGAAGAATCACTTTTGCGAACCGTAGCTGTTTTGGTCTCGGTAAGCAGATGCGAAGTAGAGTGCTGTCCAGAAAAACAAAGGTTAAACTCTACAAGACGCTGATAATGCCGGTCCTAATGTATGGCTCTGAAGCATGGGTCATGACTGAATCGGATAAGTCGGCGTTGGGCGTATTTGAGAGGAAGATACTTCGGTGAATCTTTAGTCTACTTAGAGTGGAAAATGACATCCGTATGCGCACGAACGATGAGCTGTACGAGCTATATGATGACATCGACATAGTCAGGAACATCCAATACAAAAGGCTGTCCTGGGCTAGTCACCTGTGTCGGATGGACACAGAAGCTCCGGCAAGAAAAGTTTACAAGAAAAACTTGAGTCAAATCGGAGGGGCGCGGCAGAGAGGACGTCCGCCTCAAAGGATTTCCGAATGTAGTAAGCTTTGAATGCTGCTATTATGGCCTGATCTAAAGGCTGTAATAGCGATGTGGTGTTGGGCGGTAAAAATTCGATTTGAACATTGGGATGACTTAAATCAGTCGAATGGGAAGGCGCATTATCTAAAAGTAGTAAAACTTTAAATGCTAAGCTATTTTTTTTTTAGATAATTTTCTACGTCAGGAACAAAGCAATGATAAAACCAGTCATTAAATAAACTGGCAGTCATCCATGATTTTTTGTTGCATCTCCAATACACTGGGAGGTTGTTTTTGTTGCATTGCTTCATACATCTTGGATTTAATGATCGGTTAATAAACATTGGCTTTGTCATAAAATCACCAGACGCATTACTGCACAGCAATAATGTTATTGGATCTTTCGAAACTTTAAAGCCAGGAGCTCGTTTTTCGAAATAAAAGTTCTTGAAGGCATTTTTTTAACCACAAGCCAGTCTCATCTGCGTTGAACACTTGTTCAGGTAAATAACCATTTTCTTTAAAAAATTTTTAGAACTCTGCTGGATATTTTTCTGCTGCATCTTCGCCTGCGGATGCACTTTCTCTCTGTATTTTTAAATTGTGAAGTGCATGTCTTTTTTTGAATTTTCCAAACCATCCATTACTAGCTACGAATTGATGATTGTCTTCATCGATTGACGATTGTTCTGCTTCCTTTAAATAGTTCAATATTTTTAGTGCTTTATGCATTTATTACATTTATGCATTATTACATTCCCATCAAAGGGCAATCGTTTTTTTTTTCATATATTCTATCCACACCATAAGCGATTCCTCCATTTTCTCCATTATCTGCGGTTTATGACGAGAAGTTACTTTCGCGACTACAGAGGATCCAGATGCTACCGAACTTCTAACTTTCTCTTCGTTTTGTTTGATAGTTCTTATTGTTGACTCATTTAATTTAAAATGTCTGGCAATATCACTTATTCTCTTTTGATTTTGAAGTCGATCCAAAATTTGTATTTTTAATTCAATGGATAAAAATTATCGGTTTGGCGGGTTTTTTTTTTTTCATGCGGAATTTTTGTGACTAAATTTAAAAATTTATTTGCATTAAAATAAAGTTACATACATACAAATAAATAAGGTTTAAAAGAAACTTACTTATTCACCTTAAAATAATTCTATCAAAACTCTTTTACGGAAAAACAACAACTGTTTCACATTTTTTTTATAATTTAACTGAAATTAGACTGGATTTCCAATTTTTTACACCTTTTTCAAATTAAAATAGTGAATATTTAAAAAAATGTTCGTAAAAATCGCGTTGTAAGATTAGCGTTGTATAAAAATGTCCACTTTTGGGAACCGCGTTGTAGGGAAAACGTGTTATAAGAAACCGCGTTGTAGGAGGTTTACCTGTACAGCATTTTGTCAAGTTCTTAGAAAAAAAAGTATTTATAAAGCGAATGGCTTCGAATATGGTACAAAAGCTTCTTATACCATACCAAATCTTCAGTTTAAAATTGGTTCAAATCGGACCGCGAATTTCTAAATTTTTAAAAATATTTTTAATTTTTATTTTACTATTTTAAGATAAAATTTAATACAAAGGCTGCACACAAAGATCTATCCACGTCAAATCATGTGTAACAGGTATATAAGCTTTGGTCCAACCAAAGCTAACTTTTTTTTTTTTTTTAATTTGTTTTTTAATAAAAAAAAATATATTAACGATATATGCAGATGTATTAATACATAAAATAAATTACATTTTGTATTAAAAATATATTTGTTTCTTTGCATATAGAAGCAATAAAACTTCTCAACAACAACAACAAAAAATTTTTAAAGCCAACAACAAAACTACAGGCATTTATATTTTCTGCTCTCTCTCTCTCATCTATCTCTTTCATACACACGATCAACAGACAAGTTGCTTATTTGATGAAGTAGCGATACCTTGTAATATTGTACCATGGTCTAAAACACCTTCTGCCATTCACATGAAAAACACAAAAAAACATTGTTTATCAATGGAAATTGTTGTTAGTTGTGGCACATATGTTTTGCATTTTGTAAAGTTGCAAGGGCTGCTAGACCTGAATACCTTAAATGGTTTTAAGAAGAGAGCCCATTTAAAATATTTTTTTGTTTTATTATTTTTTTTTTTTTATTATTTTTTTTTATTATTTTTTTTTTATTATTTTTTTTTTTTTTTTTTATTTATTTTTTTTTATTATTTTTTTTTTTTTTTTTTTTTTTTTTTTTTATATTATTTTTTTTTATTATTTTTTTTATTATTTTTTTTTTTTATATTTTTTTTATTTTTATTTTTTTTTTTATTTTTTTTTTTATTATTATTTTTTTTTTTAATTTTTTTTTTATTTTGTTCACAGAACAGGGTGAAATTGCACTGGTACGAGCAGTCTACCATTTCGTTACCAAAATATTAAATCTCATTCGTTAGATGGTTCAATAATATGTACTATTATACTAGGGAAAAAAATAATTTTTGCATTGATTGTTAATACATAAATATGCTAGGCTTAAAATTCATGCGCAGATTGTAGCATAGTAATTTTTGTTATGATGCTGTGTAAAACATGATGCAGAGATAAACGTACTTTCTGCACACTTAATAAACTTTTGCTTTTATACTGTACAAAACTCATAAAAACATGTAAGTAAAATATAAAAAGAGACGTGCAGATATTACAATTGTATCATGGATTTTTTTGGTACACTAGTGTTTTTGAACGTTTCTAAAATCGATCAGCTTCGAAACGTCGAACGGAATGTTAGCACATACCTTGTTATCTACGCGGAGATGAGAGTGAGAACTATCGATAATTTATGGCTAGCGGTTGTCATGTGCCTCGTGTGTTCGCTCATTTAATATTGTTCTTTAATCGTGATCGTTCACCACACCATGAGCTTTAGGAAACAGCCAAAGGGATTTGCCACAAAGGCTATTCATGTTGGTCAAGACGCTGATCAGTGGACTAGTGCAAGTGTCGTAATTCCGATTTCTTTATCAACGACTTTTAAGCAGGACGCACCTGGTCAACACAGAGTAAGAAAAAATATTTGAAATTTTTGGTTAACATTTCTTGCGAAGTAGCTGTTTATTATAATTTATTATAATTTAGCAACTAGCATATAAAAATAAAGATGCTGCTTATACTACTTATTTAAACATTAATATAATTTAGAGCATTTCTAATTAAACTTAATGGGAGGCCTGGAGAGACAAGATTTAACTGGTAAACGCTATTATATGTAGCACACAAAACTCGGAAAGGATCATTGCATGCGTAATTTGTTGTGCAAGTATGTAGGTGCAGTAGAGAATAATTTCTCGTTATACGGGAAGGAATAGTAAAATTTAGCAATTTTAATAAGAAGGGTGAATCAATATCACCATCTATTAGCTTCTGGATGACTATAACACCAAGCGTATTTCTGCGTTGTGCAAGTGTTGGTAGATTTATTAAGTTACCTTCAATCAGCCTGCCAAAGTATATGTTATAAATCATAATTTTTTTATATTTTTAATGTTTATTAGTTGTATAAATACCGTTTTTTTAAATTGATAAATATGGACCAAGCATTACAAATTGAGTGACTTTGGTAGTATTCACAAGATTTGCAAGTCTATCTTTTGGCATTTAAGTTAATTTGATGGTACTTCTTACCACGATGTTAAAAATTCTGGTAATTTAAAGTATTTTAAATTTGAACGCTTCATTTAACTTAATTTTTTTTCGCACAATTTGTTTAATTTTTATTAAAAAAATATACACTTCGATTTTAAAAAATTGAAAAGAGCAGTTTTAAATCCTATATTTTGAGCTACACCATTTTTTATTCACACATTAAGTAAATTTTCCAATAATATAAGGTTCGGGAAGAGTGAATTTAGTTTAAAATGGTAACGATATAGACATTTACTTTTTTCGTAAAAACTGTAGCTAAAAAAATCAAACAAAATTTTTTTATTATCCAACCACGTATAACCTTTAGATTTCAAGCTACATACATTTTAAAACAAGTGTTACATATTTTAAGTATTCATACGATTTTGTCAATATACAGTTGTTCACAGCATAAAAGATACATTATTTTTCAGACCGCTCTATCTTCAAAACAACGCAGTATATAAAAAATCGTGAAACTTCATTTTTTAAATATATTTTTCTAGTTAACCATGGAGTCTTAATTTCTTTTGTTAAAATTAGATTTGACCAAGTTATTCTAGGAAAACCTAAAATAGTGCCCAAATTTATGTCACAGCTTATATGTGTTATCAACACCCAAACCATCCCACACCACTATAAACAAACATGTACTTATATACTCAAATTTTTAAGGAAATGTTTTAATATAGTTTCATAATAAAATGTTGACGACAAACCTTACGAACTAAATCATCTAACTTAACGTATCCTTCTCATTGATTTAAAAGAGGTATTATAGTTTCTGACATTCAGTGTAATAAAAATTTTGTCGAATTTAGCAATCATTTTTTGACCTCGAGGTCAAAATTGACTAAACAACGTTATCGCTTAAGAATATTTTTATTATATAGAAACTTTT
The DNA here is from genome assembly GCA_018903435.1 of Leucophenga varia. Taxonomy (NCBI): domain Eukaryota; kingdom Metazoa; phylum Arthropoda; class Insecta; order Diptera; family Drosophilidae; genus Leucophenga; species Leucophenga varia. Next base: position 27,900 of record JAEIFJ010001314.1, on the reverse strand, counting down.
TCGGGGTATTATATTAGCCACGTTGGTAATTTTTATATTGGAACCATTATCGCTATACGATTTTATAAATATATAAATAGCATTAGTTCAAAAATTGGCTAATCATGGTTAGCATGTCTACTGCTATGAAATATATAATCAAACACGTCCGAAGTTAAAATTAGCGCTTTAAAGTTAATGTCATGTTGTTTGCTTACCTAATTATTCAAATTTGAATGAACTTGCGTTGCAACCAGACAATCAGAACTATATAAACTTACACCTTCCGGTTTTAATAATGACAATTTAAAGGGAATTACCGGAAATGCCCTTTATATGTCAAAAACGTTTCAACTCTAAAAATTTTGTATTTCATAATGTAATTTATAGAGCAATTTTACAATAATTTTTTTTTTTTTGAATGTCAGTACTAGACAATGAAAACTTGTTGATTGGCCGCGGTATTTATGTAATGGTCCAGAAAAACCAACGTTTTTGCTTCAAAGTATTGAGTGTTTTTTTATTATTATATTTTAAAATTGGTTGCGTTGATTGATATAAAATTCCCACAGTGATACAAATATTTTTAATTTCTTTAGGGGTTTAAAACATATTTCGAAATAAAATTCCCACAGTGTTACAAATATTTTTAATTTCCAATAAAAGGTTTGTTAGCATCAAAATTCTATTCTGATTTTGATTTCTTTAGAGATTTAAAACATGTTTTAAATTGTGTTGATCGAAATAAAATTCCCATATTTAAAATTTTCAATAAAAGGTTTCTTAGCATCAAATTTCTATTTTCTTGATTTCTTTAGAGGTTTAAAACATGTTTTAAAATTGTGCTGATCGAAATAAAATTCCCACAGAATAACAAATATTTGTAATTTCTAATAAAATGTTTGTTATGACGGTACGTTTCATCAGTTTTTGTTAACAGTCTTCCCAGCTGTTTCCGTCTGTAACTTGTGTAATTATGTTTATTGAACTTTTTGTACCACTAGTAAACAATTTTTTCTAAAGCAGTTTGCTTATGAAGAATATTGGTTGAGAATCTTTGATTCATATGGCAGGTCTAAAAATTTTACTTAAGATGCTACCTTGAATGGAGAAAATGCAGTGAAGGTCAAAGTATGCCACTAGTGAAAAATTATAATTATTTATTTCACACTTATAAAAACTCTCCATCTGATTTTGAAACTTTTCGTTTTGAAATTGAGAGTTGTATTCTGTAACTCCTAATTTCCGAACGAAAAGCATCAAAAGAAGAAGGATGTTGCAAATTCCTGCTGCGGCATAATTCAAGAATGCAGACATTTTAAGAGGTCGTAATTTCATTCGTATCGCAGCTTCACCTGTAGTGGCAATATATATGCGAGGGGTTTAGTTTCTACCATATTGCATGTTAATAAGGTAACTCGTGCGTATCATGTGTGGCCGAGTCTGCTATAAATGTATACTTTTTAAACGTACATTAAGTAGTACCACTTCGATATTTCTAGATTAAATTGATCACTTTTAATTGTTGCCTCTAGTTAAACTGAAAAGTTTAAAATCTACAAGAAATAGGAATTCACGTTTTGGTCATGCCCACCATCCATTTTTCCATAACGATATATAGCCTATGTCCTTCCTGACATTCCATTCTAACTATGGTGAAAGATTTCAAAAATTACCTTCTACATACAAACAAATAAACAAACGTTACCTCTTACAATATTAGTATAGAGTGAAAGTAGACTCATTTTGCAGCAGTTTGTGCCGACTTTAGGATCCCCTTTCTTAAAAACTGAGCAAAGGTGCACCAAGTTTCTAATCGCTGGACATTCTGCTGCCCTATTATAAAAACTATAAAAGATATCATGATATTTTATACATGGTTTTATAATTGGAAATGATTATTTTAATTTTTGCCCCATAACGCTCCATTATATAAACGTATAAAGTTTTTGTGAAACATTGTGTCTTTTAACCCAATTTTTTTGCCGGTAAATAGAATAGCAACATAACGTCACTAACACTGAAACAAACTTTTTTAATCTCAAAAACTTTAAACTCAAGTAGTGTTCAAACGTTTAAAAAAAAACAAAAAATAAGAAACAAAACATTATGTGTACATACTGTTAAAAGTAGTGTCCTATCTCTTTCCGTTCTCCTCGAACCTGCTAAATGATTCATTGACCAAATTTAATCAATAGTCAATACCCTACCCCGTATTTGAAATTTAGAAGAAATAAAAAGCTGCGCTCTTCAGCAAAACAACTTAATCAAAAATTGGGGAAAGAATACTACGCTGATCTCCTTATTGAAAAGTATTTCCATGCAAAACTTGAATTATTGTTTAAAAATTTAAAATATTTTTCAGAAAGTTATAGACAAAGTAATTTTTGCTTAATCTTACTTTTGCGTACAATTTTAATTTTTTTAAACTTATTATTTTTTTTTTTTTTTGAAAATTTTGTTTATTTGCGTTAAGCATTCCAATTAAAGGAACTTTAAACACATTAACGTAGTGATAAAAAATGACAGAAATATTAATTTAAGTTATTACAATATATGTTAAGTTATAAGCAAATTAAAGTTAATTTAAATTTTTAAAATATTATGAATAGGAGCCTACTGCCGCGTAGGTAAGTCATCTGGGTGGAACCTCTTGAGGCGCCTTCTGCATGTGTTGATAGCGAGAGCCGACGCCAACGGGTTGATGTGATCTCGTAGGCGATCATTGTACCTGGAGCTGTGTCGATTTATTTCATCAAAGACTGATGGTACATTTAAGTCTTTTCTTATGACTGTGTTGTGAACATACCACGGCGCATTGCAGATATAGCGCAAAGTTTTATTTTGCATTGTTAGTACACGTTCAATTTGTGTTTTCGAAGCGGTGCCCCATATTTGTAGTCCATATCTCCATGATGGCGCAATAACCATTTTATATATGAGCAACTTATTGCTTAGGCGCAGTTTGCTCGATGGACGTAGAAGCCAGTTAAGTTTTTTCAGTTTAGATCGGCAAGTACCGATTATCATTGTTATGTGTTTGTTCCAAGTAAGTCGTTTGTCCAATACCATCCCCAAGTATTTAACGAAGTTAGCCTGAGGTATATTTGCGCTGTTGAATGAGATTGCGGGGCATGTGCCTCTTTTCAGCGTGAAGGTGCAGTGAGAAGATTTTGAGCTATTTATTTTAATGTTCCAACGATTAGCCCAAATGAGAAAACGGTCTAAATAATCTTGAAGGTTTTCTGAAGCTTCAACAGGGCAACTTGAATTAGCCATAATAACCGTATCGTCAGCATACGTAGCCAGCAGCATATCAGTGCCCACCGGTTTTGGCATGTCTGCAGTATACAGTGAGTATAGAGTTGGGCTCAATACACTACCTTGAGGTACTCCAGCACATATTGGCCTTATCGACGAGTAGACACCTTTTACTGCTACCTGGAAGCAGCGGCCGAATAAGAATGATTTTAAGACGAGAAAATGAGCTGTTGGTAGGTTCGTCTTGATCTTTTGCATCAAACCTTCATGCCACACGCGATCAAATGCCTGCTGCACATCTAAGAAAACAGCGGAACTGTAACGCTTTTCTTCAAAAGCGTCTAGAATGTGATGCACAACTCTGTGGACTTGTTCTGGTGTGCCATGTTGGTGTCTGAATCCAAACTGGCACTCAGGAATGATACTCCGTTCGTTTAATATAATCAGTATTCTGTCAAGAAATATTCTTTCAAAAATTTTAGAGAATATAGGTAGTAAACTTATAGGTCTGTACGAATCTACTTGACCTTCAGGCTTTCCAGGTTTAAGTATCATAGTTATAATGGCACATTTCCATTGTGAAGGAAAGTGACCAAATCGCAATATGGCATTGAACAAGAGTACTAGGAAAAGAACTCCATGCCCCGGTAGAGCCTTGATAGTTCTACTATCGATGCCGTCGTAGCCTGGAGCTTTCCGCGGTTTTAGAGCTTTAATTTGTTCTTGAACTTCTTCTATTGTGACATGTCTTATGCTTTCGGTATGTGAGCAAGGAATTGATAGCTGGTCCAGTGTAGAGCAAACATCTGTAGTTGAAGCCAAGTCAAAAGGTTTGAAACGACTTTCCAAATCATCTGCAAATGTTTCAGCTTTTTCCTCAATTGAACGACACCACTCACCGTTTTGCATTCTGAGCGGGGTGTTCCGCAGTGGTTGTCTTTTTATTTTCCTTGTGAACCTCCACATGTTATAACCGTAAGGTTTGTCTGGGTCAGCATTGCGGAGCATATTGTCGAAAAAAATCGCTTTTGGCTTCGAACAGCGCCTTTCGCAATTCAGAAGCAACCCTTTTCCACTCTCTATTGTCCTGATCATTTCGAGTTCGCATGTAACGTCGCCTCAGTCTACGCTTGAGCCTCACAAGATCAAGAATCCCAGATGTTATAACTGGTTGATGAGGTGGCCTTGGGTTAGGTTGGCGTTGTTCACAAACGGCATATTCAGCAGCTTCGTAGATATTGCGAAGAAACAGTTCAACAGCGACATCAATGTCATCTCCGCTTTTAATCTCTATGTTAAGATTAATTAGCTGCTCTAGTTTAAGTTTGAACCGATTGATATTTGCATGAGAAGGTAATAACTTTGGTTTAGAATGCAAACACTGTGCACCCGCAAAAAGCTCAATGATCAATGGGATATGATCCGAGCTTAATTCAACGACTCCAGTGATAGTTAGGCTTGACGATGACATACCGGTATACACTGCAAAATCAATAGCACTAGGTGATTGGTTGCTATATGGAAAGTGTGTAGAAGAACCAGTGGCCAATATCTGCATATTTGAATTTGCCAAGACATCAAATAAAGTGTTTCCTCTTGAGCAAGCACGGCTAGCTCCCCATAAACGATGTTTAGCATTCCAGTCTCCAGCAATGATAAATCTTGGTCCAAGCTTGTCAAAAATTTCTTTGAAATTATTTGAGCTCCATACAAAGTTTGGTGGGCAATATACTGAGGCGACTACGATATCACCAAGATCTGTGTTCACTTTGATGCCAACACATTGACAAAATGACACGCTCAAGCTGTACATTGGAAAGTGTTTAATAGTCGATTTGATCAAAATAGCAGCTCCACCAGTACTCCTATCATCTGGGTGATTTGCAAGATATACATCAAAACCAATTTGTTTATAGTATGATTTAGATGTTATATGCGATTCGCTTATAAGCATGATGTTAATTGTATGCGTTAAAATGAACGTTTCAAGTTCGTTCGAATGATGCACGAGACCATCGGCATTCCAGACTCCAATCTTCAAATTAGTGTTCATTTTTTCGATACAAGTGCACTGAGGATGGTCAGCATCTGTGCCTGCATATCCATTAGTTTGTTAAGCGTTGCATCAGTACGAATTTGCAAATCAGCAAGCTTATCCAATTTGCTGCATAGTGTGTCGAAAATTAACTCGGCACCTTTTTCGTTATGCATATTTTGATTTGAATGTTTCTGCGAAAACATTTGTGTTGGTATATGAAGAGCGGGAAAATCGCTTGCCACATACGCGTAAGAGCGGGATGCACTCGTTCTCTGATGGATGGGCTGTTCAATATTTATTGAAGAGCGCGGGGCATTTACAGCTCTTTTGACAGATTGTGGAGCTTTAGGGCTACGATTTGCTGTTACATGCTTGTAGACTGCACAACCCTTGTAGTTGGCAGTATGCTCCTCATCGCATAATGCACACTTAGCCGGAGATGTTGCATCCTTATCACAAATGTGAGATTGATAATCTCCGCCGCACTTCACACATCTATATTGCTTGTTACAATATTTTTGAGTATGTCCATACTCTTGGCATCGATGGCACTGCGGAATGTCCACACGTTTTCGTGGTGGTTCAACTTTAACGATTTGTTGACAGAAGCGTTTTATTTCATACATTTGCTTGTTGTTGGCACTAGGTTCTAGTTCTACAAAGAATAGATCCAGTGGAGACCCTTGGCGACGATTTTTCGGGTTGTGGATATTGCGCACATTATGACCCAAAGCAAAGAGTTCATCCTTGATTTCTTCGGGGAGGTAGAGGAACTAAGACCTCTAATCACCACCCGGTAAGCACGCTGCTGCTTCAGCTGCTATGTATGAAATGGAATTTCATTACTTTCGAAAAAATGAACTATTTTCCGATAAGCATCGATCGTAGTAGCCATTATCCTTTTAGTACTGGGACCACTTGTCTTTATCACGTATGTTTCAGGTGGAGTCACTAAATTTAGTGACCGCCGAAGACCAGTTACATCTTTGACACCGTCAGCAAAAATAGGTGGCGGCTTTGGTACTTTTGGCTCTTGAGCCTCAACATTGCTGTCATTCACAAGTTGACTACCGGATACACCAGGATCATCCATTAAATTGTTATCCAAATCGTCATTGAGGATTCCAAACGGATTTGTTGCTCCAAAATAGTTAGAAACTTCGCTTGCTAGTTTCTTCGCAGATTTCGGTGGCGATTTATTTCTAGCTCTTTTGCTCGAGGTTTTAGTATTTCGTAGGGTTAAAGCCTCATTCGCAGACTGTTGACAGAACCATTCCTGAGGTGATGTGTCCATAGTCAGATCGACGGCAGAGCCAAATGTAGATAAATCGCCGGAGCTATTCGCACGCCGAATGTTCGCTAATGCAGTCATTGGTAGTTTTATACCGTCTAAGGAGGCAATAGAGTTCTGTTCCATTTGTTTTTTCTCCGAAACAGCGCGCGTATGATACGGCACAGTTTTTGCAGACTTATTTGTCTTCAACGACAACATTCGCACGCCAGACTCCTGTGCGTCCGCATTATTATTTTTGAAATTACTCATTACATCGAAATCGGCGCGCGCCAACAAACACGCACTTGTTACGAGCGGTAACCGCGCACGCTATTTTAAGTAAAACCAAACTACAGTAAAAGTTTATGTAAATCGCGTACAACAAATAAAAATTTGAAAATAAAAATAATTTTATTTTAAATTAGATTAAATTAATATTTTATTTATATTTTTTATTGAAAATTTTAAAGCACCGCACACTGAGGAGTTTGTGATGATACTGACTTTTAAACTTAGAAAGTGCTCTCCTGCAAAACGGTAAAATCAGACTTGAGCAGTTTTCCTTTTTACCACAGAGTAATTGACGTGTCTCGAAGAACGAAACTTGCTATCTCTTCCAGTTTTTAAGCATTAGATAAAGAATTTGTCCACTTTTCAAGCAAATTGTAGGGTAAGTGGTGCACGAGAAGTACAATTTTTGGGCCACTCTGCGAAGTCGAGTTTGAATTTTGGTGCAAGTTTAGGAGGAGGTGTTGGCTCAACAAGCTAGGTATAGGAAAGTGGTCATTTCTATATCTGCTTGGTTCGATTTTCCATGAGGACTCAAGTCCAATAGAAGGAGTACAAAGGGTGATATCGATGTGGGTGAGTGTGTGGGTTATAGTTTAGCTGTTTAGTGCGTTGCTGGTCTCTGATGTTGGTCTAATGTGCGTTTTTTTACCGTGTATTAGCAGAGTAAGATGTGTTTTAGGTGTCTTTCGTTGTAAATTTTAATGGCATCTTTAACAGTTTTGTTTTTCGTTGTTTTGATTGTTATAATATCTTTTTTAGTAAGGATTGGCATTTACGATAAAGGTTTTGGTTGTTAAATTTCCGGATTGATTTTATGTTAATGTGGAATGATTTTCGACAGTGGGGGCGGAGTTTATTTCCTCGGCATCTATTTGTAGAGTGACCTAGTCTGTCATTGGTTGGGGTCGAACTTAACTTTGAGGTCTTTTTTAAGTATTTTCTTAGTTTGGATGACGTTTTGGTTTTTTAGTTCATGGGATATACGTATTCTTCAGCTATATCTCTGGGATTCTTTGGTAACTTTACCTGCGCAGATGTCATATATTATTTATTGAATAAGGAAGGGCAACACGTGAAAAATACCATAGCTACTTCCAATTCTTGTAATTGTCAAAAACTTGGGGTCAGATGTTGAGTGTGTTAAATGTCTGTTTTTGTTTATTGTAAATTGCAGTAAATCCGGTAGCTTAATCATTGTTGTTATGTCGCCAGACAGGCTCCGAAGGTTTGGTTTCTTATCAGTGTTTGAGATGATTGATATTGTAAAGTTGTTTCTATAGAAATAAACCAAAAGCTACCGTTTGGTTGTTGTGTTTTGAGTTTGGGGAGCTGTTCGCAAGTTGATTAATTCACTCGTCTTATCTCGATGACAGTTGATTTGTGCCTTTTAATTATTATAATACTTACAAATAGTTTACACGAGTATATTCAGTTTGTAACGCATTAAAGGAGACAAAGAAGACAATTTATAACTTATGCTTTTCTCGGTAACGACAAAGTCAAGTTCAAAAATAAATGTATATATATGTATGAGTGGCCGTTACAGCTTAATACAAGCCTAGGCATTACTTAGGGTATTAACCCAGCTGGTGTGGTCCAATGCTACTCGATACCAATTTTGGATCCCAATCCTCCGGACGTCCTTCAGGACCTGATCCTTTGAAACCAGCGGCGGTCGTAACCGCTGTCGTGCCCTCTCTGATTTCGTTCACGTTTTTGTCGTACACCGTTCTCGCTAGAGCTAGTTCATCCATTCGAAGCACGTGACCAGCCCAGTGCAATCGTTTGTACTGAATGCACCTGACTATATCGATGTCGTTATATAGCTGGTACAGCTCGTGATTTATGCGAATAGAGTGACAGGACCAAAGATTTTACGAATTTTTCTGTCAAATGTTCCCAAAGCCGATTTGCCAGCCTCTGACATGACCCATGTTTCTGCGCCATACATCAGGACTGGGATGATCAGCGTCTTGTGGAGTTTATTTTCGTTGTTCTGGATAAAACTCTACATTAGCTAGAGTAATTCTTCGTCTAATTTCTAGGGTGGAGTTATTGCTCTTGTTTTTTGAGAGCCCAAATAGACGAAGTTTTCTACATCCTTCGACGGTGTAATTCCTCATTGTCACAAATCCTTAGGTCGTGTTATTGATTTTGGAGAGTTACCAAGTACTTCGTATTACTTTCGTTTACCGCTAGACTCATCTTGCGGGAATTCTCTTCAATATCTTTAAAGGCCTAGCTCACTGTACGTGGATTTTTATCGATTATGTCGATGTCATCGGCAAACGAGAGCTGCATAGTTCTTCTAAGAAAATATTGCGCTTCAAATCGACGTGTGAGTATTTTTTTTGGATTTTATTCAATAGGAGATTGAAAAAGTCGCACGACAACGCATCACCCTGTCTGAAGCCTCTCTTGGTGTCAAAGGAAAGATTTTTCATACAGAGGCGAACGATTTTTACAGGAAAACGAAGTTCAGTCAGTGTTTTGAAGAACTTTGATTTTATTAGCGTGTCGAAAGCGGCTTTGAAATCGACAAATTGGTGAAGTGTGTCGATATGCTTCTCCTTGGTCTTTTCCAGGATCTGGCTCAGAGTGAATATGGAGTCGGTGGTCGACTTCTTCGGTCTAAAACCGCACTGGAATTGTCCAACAGTACTTGCTACGTACGGTTTCAACCTATTGCACAATAGGCCATATAGAATTTTATAGACGATTTGTATGCAACTTATACTTTTTCTTTTTTTCTCCTTGCTTGGGGTTTTTTTTTCCCCACCTCTTTTCTTTTTTGGTTTGTGTGGTTTCTTATGGCCCTTCAAAATGCCGGGGTGGGGCTCTCTTCTCCTACATTAATCACACTCGCATCAATTACGTCTTGGGGCGCGGGCGCTACTGCACCAAGTTGCCTTGTGAATGTCGAGGTGTTGGAATCTGGTGCTACTGATCACCATGTTGCGGCCCGCTGCATTGTCGATTAACCTTTCTCCATTATTATTGGTGGTGTTATGTAGGCTAAATTTTCCGATGGTAGGGAGGAAGATTTTTTTTCTCCCAATTTGAGCTTTGAAATCACCGATAACAATTTTTATGTCATTCTTGGGTCAAACCTCATAAAGTTGTTCTAAGCGCTTAAAGAAATCATCTTTCTTCACATCGTTTTTGTCCAATGTCGGGGCGTGTACATGTATTAAGCTAATGTTGAAGAACTTAGCTTTGATGCGTATCGAGATAAGGCGCTCGTCTACCGCTGTAAATTTGGAGACGAGACCACGTAGTTTCCAACTAACCACAAAACCACATCCAAATATGCGTTGACTCGAATGGCCCCAGTAGTATATGTTGCAGGTAGTTTTTTCTAGGTTTTAATTTCCAATGTATCGTTTTTACTGGATGGCTGTAATATCAATCTTAAATTTATCAGTTGCTTAGTTGCACAATCTCTGTTAAGGGATCGGATATTCCAGGATAATATTTTTAAGTTGTGTTCCTTAAATCTTTTCCGGTGTTTTATATCATAAGCAGATTTAACGGTAGTTAAGGCCTCCAGAATCCATGACCCTACCGCGGAGTTTACCACGGGTGAATTTTCACTTCTGTGTCTGCCACCTGGAGTAGTTTTGTTTCTTTTAACCGTTTTATCCATTGTTCGTTTGTGCTTATGGTTTTTAGTTGTTTCCCGGTTGAGGCCACCCCCTGCGAACCAACCTCATCCTGAGGGTTGTCCCTTTAGACGCCTCTTGCGTCAAGCTCAGCCTGCTATGGTGGTATTCTTGACAGCCCGCACACCACACGCGATAAAATATAAGTGTCAAACACATTTTTAGGTATAGCCCTCATATAAAAAAGCAATAAACCGAATATGCATTTGGCATTGTTTTAGTGGAATTTCAATTTACTTGCATTGTTTACTTTCAAATGTAACCGGTTTGAGGCTCATCGGTTGGATGGTTTTAACGTAAATAGTAGACATAGCAACATTTTTACTATTTTATATATTTATATATGTATATATATATATATATATATATATATATATATATATATATATATATATATATATATATATACATACATATATACATACATATATATATACATATATATATATATGAATAACGCTAGGGTATGCGTTTGTGGAGGGGATAAGATTAGGGTGGACGAGTTTTTTACCTCATGTTCCGGAATAAAAGAACCTGTTTTAATTTCCTTTCGATGCAGCTTTATTTTCGGCAATTAGCTTTTTTGGTTTTTGTTGTTGTTGTTATAGTTTTACAATTGTTTTTAATATTAATTTATTAACAATTTATTTTAATTTAAAAGATTGGTATTTGGTTTTAATTTTATTATTTGTTGAATGATTAAAATGTTGTGTTCTTTCTTAGCTGAAAGGCGAAGTGAGTAGGATGAAAAAAGCGGAAGTTGCCAACCTCCTGTCTAAAGACGTCATTGTCGTTAGTGACAGGTGTCACCTTGACACTGTACACCGAACGGTTTCCGGTGGTTGGCCCCTCCCAGGGCTAGATGATAACTAGTCCATCTTCGCGTGGACATGCCGGCCCCCTTGCGTCGCTGGGAGGAGACACTGTCTCATAAGACGCAACGAGTGCATCATTTCATCCAAATAGTTGACAGCCTCATGGGCTCTAGATGGCCCTGAAGCTGGTGATGCTGTTGTATTTTTTGTTGTCCTAAATCGGTCCGATTTACCTCTTTCTTGACGGCTGGCTCTTTCTTGCCGCTTGGGAGCTGGTTGCGACGTACGCTGCACTCGAGGCGGATTCTTAGGACGGCTAGAACTGGATGCCTTCTTTGTGTTTTTCGGGTAGAGATGCAGGACCGTATGGTGTGTATCGCCGCACACTTTACATACGGCTTTTGAGGTACATCTTTCCACCGTATGGGAGCGCGCTAAACAATTGGAGCACTGCCCCAAACGCCTTATAGTTTGCCGGCGAGTGACCACATCCATTTGTAAGAATTTGTTACAAATTCTTATGGAATGCTTTTGGGCGCACAATTTGCACTGGTACCAATTTCTGTGGGAGAAGAGAAAAATTAATATCTTTCCGATACGGTTTGCTGGAACGTGAATCTAAGTTAGGTGTAAGTGTGATTTTAGAGAAATGTTAGTCATCTAGAGTATGTGGGAACGGGGATCTGGATCGTAATTGCAAGCTAATGGTCATCGTGAAGGAGTTCTCAACCGAAGACATATCAAAAATGTGAAGGCAGAATGCATAGTTTTACAATGGGTCGAGTAACAAGTCCACCTTGGGTTTTAATTTCGGCCACTCGAATATGACCATCCGGTCCAGAATAAGTTTTTTGTACTCTTCCCAGACGCCATTCATTGGGTGGAAGTTGGTCGTCTTTTATAATGACTAAGTCATCCGGGGTTATATCTCTCTTCGGATATTTCCATTTGTAGCGTTTGTGTAGTTGTGAGAGGTATTCAGTTTTCCATCTCACACTAAATTGGTGGTGTAAAACTTTGAGTTTCTCCCAACGGTTTACTAGGGAAAGATTATTTTGGGGTGGCTCAGGGATAGCCAACAACGGTGCACCACGCAGGAAATGACCTGGAGTAAGCGGTAGTAATTCGTTGGGGTTGTCATTCAAAGGTGAGAGAGGCCTTGAGTTAAGGACTGCTTCGATTCGAATCAGCAATGTTGCGAACTCTTCAAAGGTGAATTTTTGATCTTTAGTAACCTTTTTAAAATGGGATTTGAAGCTTTTTACTGCGGACTCCCAGAGTCCACCCATGTGCGGAGCTTGAGGTGGAATGAATTTCCAGTGGAGACCTTGGGTGCAGTATTTGGACGCTATATCGCTGGATGCAATTTGGAGAAATTGAGTTATATCCTTCTGTATGAGCCGATCTGCTCCTAAGAAGTTTCGACCATTGTCGGATATAATTTGTTTGGGTAATCCTCTTCGTCCGACAAATCTAGCGAAGGCTGCCATAAACGCTTGAGAAGTGAGCTCAGACACTGCCTCTAAATGAACAGCTTTTGTTGCGAAACATACAAAAACGGCAACATAACCTTTTAAGGTCGCACTTTTACGAAATGGGGAGGATTTTATTTCAAACGGGCCTGCGAAATCGACACCTGTATGTGTAAATGGTAGCGATAGGGTTACTCGCTCTTTAGGAAGTGCAGCCATAATTTGTTCACGAGTTTTGTGCTTGTATATGGTGCATGTTTTACAATTGAAAATAATTGTTTTGACTTTGTTTTTCAATTTGGGTATGAAAAACTGTTGTCGGGTTAAACGTAACATAAGCTGATGTTCGCCATGAAGAGAAATCTCATGAATGAAATTGAGAAGTAATTTGCATAAATGAGATACCACGGATACGATTATAGGGTATTTTTCATCGTATTTCAATGATGAATTCGCCAGACGACCGTTTGCGCGAATAAGACCCTTGGAGTCTAACATCGGGTTTAGGGGTGCCAATGGACTCTTCTTTGAGATGGGAAGTTTTTGAGCGAGTCGAGAATATTCCGGGAAATAATGACTTCTTTGAGAAATGATCAAAATTTTTGTCCTTGCATTTTCAACTTCGTTGTATGTTAGACTTCCTGAGTATCTTTCGGTTTTTTTTGGGTTTGAGTTGTGGATGAATCGTGACACATATGCCATGACTCGTAACGCTCGTTGGTACGAAGAGAATCGAGTTAAAAGTGTTTCTTGGTCGACGTGAGTGGTCAGTACAACGATAGTTTTCGCTTCGGGAGGTTTTACTGCTGCGGGGGAAGTTTTCGGCCAGTATTCCTTTGGTTTCGAGAACCATTCTGGTCCCTTCCACCAAAGCTTGCTAGATATTAAATCGGTTGCAGTACACCCCCGGGTGCCAAGATCGGCGGGATTGTGCCGGGTTGGTACATGCAACCATTTTGCATTTTCGACATTCTTAATTATTTGGGAGACTCGATTGGCGACAAAGGTTTTCCAGTGATGGGGTGCTTTGTCCAGCCATGCTAGTGCAATTGATGAGTCGGTCCACAAAAATATTTCGGGATTTTGGCAGTTTATATTTGGAAAGGTTGATTTGAGAAGTTCTGAGAGTAAGACTGCAGAACACAGTTCAAGTCGGGGTAGACTTACTGTGTGTAATGGGGCTACACGACTTTTAGCTACTAGTAAATGGGTTGTAATACTAGTAGGAGATTCGTTTCGAATATAGAGTGTAGCACAGTATGCTTTTTCTGACGCATCACAGAAGCCATGCACTTGCACTTTGTGATTGGGAGAGAAACCTATCCATCTCGGGATCTGAATTTGTGCTATGTAGGGGAGTTGTTCCACAAATTGATTCCATTTGATCAATGATAAGGATTTGATATTTTCGTCCCAACTTGCACTTTCTAGCCACAGACTTTGGATTAAAATCTTGGCTTGTACTATTATTGGCGTAAGCCATCCTGCCGGGTCGAAAAGAGCGGCAATAACAGAAAGAACTTGTCGCTTCGTTATTGCTTGAGTGGGTTGAGGAGCGTTGACTAAGTAGCCAAACGAATCTGTTAAAGCATTCCAGTGATTGCCCAGTGTTTTTGTTGAGCTGGTTTCATGCAACTTTAGAAAGTCTGCGCTTAGCAAGTCTTCGTTCGGAATACTGCTTAGAAGATGTGGATTGTTTGCACATATCTTCTTGAGGGGAAATCCAGCTGATTTTAGAGCTTCTATTAATTGAGTTTGGGCTTCTTGGGCTGTTGCTAAGTCATGACCACCTGAGAGAATATCGTCCACATAGGTTTCTTGCAACAGAATAGAGAATGCTCTGGGGTATAGTTCCTTGCAATCTTCTGCGAGTTGCTGAAGTGTTCTGATTGCTAGGAATGGCGCGCAGTTAACTCCAAAAGTTACTGTTTTAAGGGTGTAGTCATTTATTTTACTTTCTTGGGTTGGTCGAAAGAGGATTCGTTGAAAGTTTCTATCTTTTTTATCAACTATGATCTGACAGTACATTTTTTCTATGTCTCCGTTAAAGACGTATGCGTAAAATCGCCAGTTGAGTATAACTGATACAAGATCAGCTTGAAGTGTGGGGCCAGTATACAGTATGTCGTTTAGAGAAAGCCCGGATTGGGTTTTTTCGAGAAGCATTGAAGACTACTCGAACTTTTGTTGATTTGCTGTCCGGACGAACTACTGCATGGTGTGGAAGATAAAAAGTTTGACTTTCATCGAGTTGTTGGGTGTTCTCATCTTCAACTTATTCCATGTGATTGAGAACATCTGCGTATTTTTCTTTAAGTTCAGGGATTTTACTTTAAGTTTTCTCCATGGAGTAATATTGCTTGAGTGCAATATATCAAGAGTGTCCTAATTTTAGTTGACCTGGGAAGTCCTCTTTGAATGGTAATCTTACGACATAGCGACCATCGTCTTGGCGATAAGTAGTTTTTTGGTACCAACTTTCGCATAGCATGTCATCGGCTGATTTTTCAGCCGATGACATGCTATGTGGACTTCTTCAATTTCCCAGAACTTTTTTAGTTCGGAATTTAGCGTCTCGTTTTCGCTAAAAAGGGAAACGCAAGTGGAGAAAGTTTTGGAGTGGGTTATTAATGGACCACTTAAAATCCATCCGAAAATAGTTTTTTGTGCAAGAAGAGATCCCAGTATGTTCTTCTGTGTGCCATCGAGAATGATATGAGGGAGAATGTCACTGCCAACGACTATATCAATTTGAGCGCTTTTATGAAAGTTTGGATCAGCTAGATCCAAATTCTTTAGCTCTCTGAGATGTGGTATGATAATAGGGCTTGTTGGGAGCCAATTTGTCAACTTGGGCAATACAATGGCTTCAACTGGCACGCTAGTCTTTTGACATTTTGTTGTTATGGAGAAACATGATAGGAGTTTGGAAACTCCTACGTTGCAGCCTCCCATTCCCGAGATTTTAGTTAAGTGTTTCTTTGTTGTGAGATTTAATTTTTTAATACATTTATCTGCAATAAATGTATTTTGAGAACCCTGATCAACTAGCGCTCTTAGAGTAAAAAGTTCCCCACCTTTGTTGATGTGAACTAGAGCTGTTGGGAGAATAATCTTTTCTTTATTCGAAGCAAAATGGGTTTGTGCTTCTGAAGTGTCAGATGCAGATGGAGAATTGTGGGCGTTGTTGTCATTATTTGACGTGTCAACGTACAAGGCGTGCTGTCTTGTATTGGGGCCATCAGTTCTGTGGAGCATACTGTGATGGGGCTTTTTGCAATGAATACAGGTAAATTTACTTTTGCACTGTGTTCTTTTGTGAGAGCTGGCTAGACAGTTTGAGCATAATTTATACTTCTCTACTGTCGACCAGCGATCTGCTACTGAGAGAAGTTTAAATTTGGGGCACAGTCTGAGAACGTGGTTTGCTTTGCACATTTCGCAGTCTGTGCGAGGAGAAGTCTTGCTTTCTGTGGCAAAAGAATGTGTATTTGAAAAAAAAAATTACGTTTTTTTTTTTTTTTTTTTTTTAATTTTATTTTGTAATTTTATTTTTAATATGTGTAGGGTATGAGTTTATTTTATTATAATATAAATGTGTACCTTGTTTTACTGCATATACTTTTAAAATAAAGAAATTTTTTTGCCGGCCGGAACAAACCAATATGGCGCTCCACGTTTTTTTGATTGCGGCTGCTGTTTTCCTTTGATTCTTTCTATTACTTCTTCCTTTCTTTTTGTGTATAATTTTATATTTATTTTATATAGTTTTTTTATATGTCTTATTATTTTCTCACTTTTTTTTCTTTTCACAACGCTTGCACACTTTTTATTTTACTTTTGTTTCTTATTTTTTTTTTTTTATTATAATATAAATGTGTTGAATGTGTATTGCGAAAAAAAATTTTATTTTGTAATTTTATTTTTAATATGTGTAGGGTATGAGTTTGTTTTATTATAATATAAATGTGTACCTTGTTGAATGTGTGTGTTGCAAAAAAATTATGTGTTTATTAAAATTTTAGTTTGTTACTTTTTTCTTCAAAGTTTTGACTGTATTATATTTAATAATTTGTTTTGTACCTTGCTTTATTGCATACACTTTTATAATGAAAAAGATTTCTTGCCGGCCGGAACAAACCAATATGGTGCTCCACGTTTTCGATTGCGGCTGCTTTTTTCTTGTTTCTTTTTTTTTATAATTTTAGGTTTCGAAGGACCATGAATAACGCTAGGGTATACGTTTGTGGAGGGGATAAGATTAGAGTGGACAAGTTTTTTACCTCATGTTCCGGAATAAAAGACCTGTTTTAATTTCCTTTCGATGCAGCTTTATTTTCAGCAATTAGCTTTTTTTGGTTTTTGTTGTTGTTGTTATAGTTTTACAATTGTTTTTAATATTAATTTATTAACAATTTATTTTAATTTAAAAGATTGGTATTTGGTTTTAATTGATTATTGGTTGAATTATTAAAATGTTGTGTTCTTTCTTAGCTGAAAGGCGAAGTGAGTAGGATGAAAAAGCGGAAGTTGCCAACCTCCTTTTAAAGACGTCATTGTCGTTAGTGACAGGTGTCACTTTGACACTGTACACCGAACGGTTTCCGGTGGTTGGCCCCTCCCAGGGCTAGATGATAACTAGTCCATCTTCGCGTGGACAATATATATAGTAGCACACGCAGTATTGGTATAAAATTTTAAGCAAAAATACCGATATAACAATTTTTGTAAGAAAATAGTTATTATTTATGAATGTATTCACTTCAAATTGAGTGAAAACACTTCTAAAGTCATCTAATGTCAAAATCAGGGTGCCACTGCTTCGAGGTGTAATGTCTTTGTAGATGAAGACACAAATATTGCGATGTATCCTTTAAATGATTTTTGACCTCGGCCTCGGTCATGACCCATGCTTCTGAGCCATACATCAGGACCGGCATTATCAGCGTCTTGTAGAGTTAAATTTTTGTTTCTCTGGACATTTGCTTACCGAGGACGAAAATTCTACGGTTAGCAAAAGTGATTCTTCGTTTAATCTCCTGACTGATTATGTTGTTGTTGTTTACATTTGAGCCCAAATAGACGAAGTTATCTACAGCCTCAAAGCTGAAGTTCCCTGTACTCAAAGACCGTCTGCGACCTGCAGATTGCCTGCGAGTGGATTCCAAGTACTTCGTCTTGTTCTCGTTGACCGTCAGTCCCATAGGACGACATTCTTTTTCGATGTCTGAGAACGCGCTGGTGATCGCCCGAGCATTTTCCTTTCCCTTGGTGTCGAAGGAGTCGGAGGGGTCTTTACCGACCCTGACAACGCTTTGGGTGTTTTCCAGCGTCATCATACAGGGGCGGACGATTTTTGACGGGATTTTAAGATCAGTCAATGCTTTGAAAAACTTTGATCTTATTGGCTTGTCGAAAGCGGCTTTAAAGTCGACAAATAGGTGAAGTGTGTCGATTTGCTTCTCTTTGGTTTTTTCCAGGATCTGTCGCAGCGTAAATATGGAGTCGATGGTTGACTTCTTCGGTCTAAAACTGAACTGATAATGTCCAACTATATGTCCTACGTACGGTTTCAGTCTATTGCATATTACGCCAGATAGTATTTTGTGTGCTATAGAGAGGAGACTTATTCCGCGATAGTTTGCGCAGACTGCAGAGTCTCCTTTCTTAAAGACTGGGCACTGGACACTTAGGTTCAAGTCATCAGGCATACGCTCACCAGACCATATTTTGCACAAGAGTGCAAAAGTATGGTTGATTCGATGTATGCATCAAATACATCGAATCAACACTTCGCCGGCGGTCTTAAATAACTCTGCGGATAATTCGTCTGCGCCTGCCACTTTGTTATTTTTAAGCCTTTGTATGACTTCTAAGACCTCTTCATGGTCTGGTGGCTCCACAGGAATGGCAACATCGGTCCGAGTACCCAGATATTCATCATCTCCATCAGCGGTATTGTTCCCGTCATCGCCCCCAAGTTGGGTAGAGAAGTGGCTCCTACATAACCTTAGTGATTCTTGGACATCTGTTACCATGTTTCCTTGTTCATCCTTGCAGAACGAAGCGCCTTTCCAGTTCTCGTTTCTTTCTGATCAGGCGGTTCTCCTCTCTCCGTTTCTCCCGGTATCGCTCAAACACAGTTCGTGTTGCTCCCACCTTCAGAGTTCGTTGTCGTGCTATATTCTTGTCTGCAGTAGCAATGCGACATTCCTTATCGTACCATGTCTGCCTTCGAGGTTTAGTATAGCCAATAATCTCTTTGGCTGCCGTAGACTAATGAGTTTGCGATACGCTTCCACTGATCGTTTGTACAGTCGGATGCCGGAGGATTCTCTCGGAGTAGATGTGAGACCCTTGTTGAGAAGGTAGCAGCAGTCTGTTGTGACTTTAACCTACCAACATCTAGCTGTCGTTGTATGGTAGCTCGCTTGGCGTGCGCTGTGCTGAGTCTAGTACGTACCTTGGCTAGAACAAGGCAGTGGTCTGAGTCGATGTTAAGACCTCTGTACCTCGCTAGAAGAGTGACTGGCATCAATCACCACAGATCTATTTGGGTGCAAATACTTAGGTCGCCACAGCGCAATGTTGCCTTGTGATTTTCGAGATGTTGGAATCTGGTACTACTTATGACCATGTTTCTGCCCGCAGCAAAGTCGATTAGCAAAGTCCATCGTCTTTAACATTTGTCGGTGCGTGTACACATTTAAGGCTTATGTGTAAAAATTTAGTTTTGATGGGTTTTGAGGCGAGACGTTCATCTACAGCTGTTAAACTGGAGAGGAGTCTGCGTAGTAAATTACCAACCGTGGCTTCGTGGTCCGAATATGTGTTGCCTCTCATGGCCACTGTATTAGATGTAGCAGGTTGTTGGGATCTCCAAAATCCTTGCCCCTGCCGCGGAACTATCCACGGGTGGATTAAAACATATGTGGCTGCCACCTGGAGTACCTTCGTTTATACTAGCCATCATTGCATTTGGTACACTTTTTTTCTGTGTGTGTCTCATGGGTTTTTGTTGTACGTCGTTGTTAACCATTCCACCGTCAAGCTGAGCCTGCTGTGGTAGTATTCTTGACCGCCTGCTCACCACACGGGACTTTTAATAAGGGATCCATTTAAGAACATATTTATTTCTTCCTTACAGTCTCTTTTTTGCTTTAGTTTTATTAATAAAACAGAAGAGTTCAGTTGCTCAATCTCTGTTAAATTTTCTTTTCGCTCGCCTTTCTTGATTTACGCCATATGCAATTACTCATTGTTATCTATGCCAACTGGAGACACAATTTATTATATTATTTATAAATTTGTCTTGGCTCTGAGATTCTGCCAATATCTTTGCTTGAAATTGTGCTTCTTCGAAAGTTAATGGTCAATGCTCCTTTGATGATTACAACCATTCTGGTCCTTCCACCGCATATTAAGATCCATTATTGTAGTTGGTGTAACACTCCTAGTTCAGGATCCGCAGGATTGTCTTTTGTTCTTACATGTTACCATTTTGCATGAGGAACTCTTTTATGGATTTCAGCTACTCGGTTCTTTATAAATTTTCTTTGTTTTGTTAGTTTTTTATTCATGCTACGGTAATTATTGAGTCGTTCCAGGCATATGCGTCACACGGTCTTTTAAAAACTAAAATCGTTTTGTGAACTAATTCTGCCAAAAGATGAGCAGCACAAAGTTAAAGTTTCGGCAATGTTTTCCCATTTTTCAGTGGATTTACTTTCGTTTTTGCCGTGACCAAGTTGACTGAATGGCCGACTTTTGAATATAAAATAGCAGTATAGGCTTTTTCAGATGCATCACTAAAAGCATGAATCTCTATTTTTGAACTATTATATATTCCAACCCAAAGGGAGTTCAAAGATCTTCAAGTGCTGTTATATTTGTTGTAAAACTTTGTCGTTCATTGAAAAAGGTGTCTGACAGCTTTTCTTTCGTCCCATGCAGAATTTAGGAGCCAAAGTCTTTGCATATATAAATTAGCTACGAGCGTAACTGGTGCTAACCATCCTAATGGGTCAAATATCTGCTCTGTTTGTGACAGAATTTTTCGTGTCGTGCATTTGTTTTGAGTTTTTTAAGTTTATTCTAAACTTAAATACATTTTCATTAGGGTTCCAGTACAATCCAAGTGTTTTGAAGCATTCATCTTTATCAATTTGAATTACGTCGCTTTCATATGCAGCATCAATGAATTCTGTTTCTTTTTTGAAATTTGATAGCCATTTCCTCAATCGAAATCCAAATTTTTAAAATGTTTACTATACAAAGTCATCTATGTTAAAATCTTCCTTAATGATCTTTCGAAGCCATTTTTTTCGAACATTTGTCATCCATCTCGAACAACGTCCTTACTGTCTAAAAGGGTGCTGATGCGGTGCCATATTTCACGGTGTTTAGCTCATGTTCTTCCACCATGTTTGTTGATAAACTCTATATTTTTCTGTAATCCTTATTTGCCTGTACATTTTCTCAACGTCTGCTGTGAGCACCACCATTTTAATAGAATGTGGCAGGTAAACCTTTGTAGGCAGCCCATTTATCACTTTCGACATATGGCCAAGACTTATGAACTCAGCCACAAATTTATTATAGCTTAATTTAAGTTTTTCACTTATATTAAATTTGTTCTTCATTAATATTAAACGGGCCATCGTTTGTTTTTTTCGGATCCCCGAGCTCAACATCTTCCTTAAATGGTATTTCAACTATAAAGTGACCATTGTTATCTTGTTTGACAGATTCGGAATATTTTTGTAGACTCATTTTCTCGTCGACTTGATCATTCTTGTCTCCATCTACTTTACTGGTTACTGCTGTCAAGAATTTTTTGTTTTGACGTCGCTGGATTATCCCCGATAGTATCCATCCTACTTTAATAGCTTGCCCAATGAATTCATCCATTTTTGCCACGCCACTTTCTAAAATCCTGCCAAACAGATTCGGATTTGTTGAACATTGGATCTGCTAGTAAGATTATAATGTCCACCTCTTCCATTGATCTAAAAGTGATCCGATCGAAATGTATTCACCGTTTGGTATCTTTACTTTTATTTGTGCAGTTGTCAGAATTATCGCTGCAGATGAATCTCTTATGGTCACAAACTCTTCTTATTTTCGTTAGTTGATTTTTCTGCGTATACAGCCATAGTCAAATGTTATTACACAACCAAATTTTTATACCCGTTACACAAAGTGTAAACGGGTATATTCAGTTTGTCCGAAAGTTTGCAACGCATTGAAGGAGACATCGGAGACCCAATAAAGTATATATATTATTGATCAGCTCGATGAGACGAATCGATTTAGCCATGTCCGTCTGTCTGTTGCGATGGCTGCTATTCGAAACGTTTTAAAGATTTTGACCTGAAATTCGAAACTTAAGCTTTTTGTGCTCCTAGTTACTTTGTATACCAGAACCAAGGTGCCACGACCATTTTAAGATATAGCCCCCATACAAACTTACCACTTTTTTCGATTTTTTGTATGAAAATAGTTATTATTTATGAATGCTTTTACTACAATGTAGGGTAAAAATACTTCTAATGGCATCCAATATCAAAAGAATATTGCCACGCCCATTTTCAGATATAGCCCCCATACAAACTTACCACTTTTTTTCGATTTTTTGTATGAAAATACGTATTATTTATGAATATATTTAAACCAAATAGGGTAAGAACACTTTTTATGTCATCCAATGTCAAATCTAAGGCGCCACGCCCATTTTTATGTATAGCCTCCATACAAACTAACCGCCCATTTTCGAGTTTTTATATGAAAACATTTACTATTTCTAAATGAATTCAATTAAATTTGGTAAAATCAATTCCAATGTCCACCTAAGTGAACACTTTCGATATGGTAAGGATCGGGCAAATATAACATAAAGCCTCCATACAAATTTGACCAAATTCATCATGAAATTTTATCTAAGCACCTGGTGAACATATAAACTATTAAAAGTGTTGTGTAACGGGTATTTCAGCTTCGGTTCCACCGAAGTTAACGTTTTTCTTGTTTTTTTTCACATTCAACTTCCTTTCTTCTTCCTACTGTTGCTATTGATGTCAGACTATAATAAGATATGTTGTTGTAATCCTTGGATCTATCCTGAATCGATCGATGTCTTATTGGAAAAGATAACGGTATATCGAACCGAGATTCAAGCGAATGAAGTAATGAGTAGCGGCCGTCAAAAGTTATTACACACATTTTTTCCGTCAAAAGTAATTACACAAAACTTAAACTTGAATATCTTGGTCTCTATTGAGATAGCAATGAAATCTTATAGTGTAGGTTGTAGGTCTCTTCGAGTAGAAGAAAACGGTATGCTTAGGGTCTGGATTTAGGGTCAAAAAACAAATGTTCCCTATTTTTCACTTAAAGAGCAATATCTCTGAAAATTACAAACTGATTTTAATTTTTTAACATGTTTTAGAAAGAAAAACTTTGCGCTTTGAGGGCAATGACATTATTATGACATTTTTGACAAAAATTGACCAAGTTATTTAACTTTTTCTAACAAATTTTTTTAAAAAAATGTTTGTTTTTAAATTCTTAAAAAATGCTTAGAATTCTTAGAAAGCCTAATTTTTAAAAATGTGTTCATAGAAAAGTTAAATATCTTGGTCAATTATTGTCGGATTTTTATCATTAAACAATCATTTTACTGGTAGTTCTGTGTACTTTAAGAAACCCTTTCTCATAAAGATAGCTTTCAAACAAAAAAGTGTAACAAAAGTACGATAACCTTAAATGGTTTAAAAAAAAAAATGGTAAAAATTGCGTTTGTCTTGAAAGTACGCAGAGGTACGATCAAAAATGTCATAAGAATGTCATTGCCCTCAAAAGGGCAAAGTTTTTCTTTCTAAAACATGTTAAAAAATTAAAATCGGTTTGTAATAGGAACATTTGTTTTTGACCCTAAATCAGACTCTAATTGTCCCCCGAATATTCTAAGCATACCGTTTTCTTCTACTCGAAGAGACCACAACCACACTATAAAATTTCATTGCTATCTCAATAGAGACCAAGATATTCAAGTTTAAGTTTTGTGTAATTACTTTGACGGAAAAAATGTGTAATAACTTTAACGGCCGCTACTCATTACTTCATTCGCTTGAGTCTCGGTTCGATATACCGTTATCTTTCAATAAGACATCGATCAATTCAGGATAGATCCAAGGATTACAACAACATATCTTATTATAGTCTGACATCAATAGCAACAGTAGGAAGAAGAAAGGAAGTTGAATGTGTGTAATAACATTTGACTATGGCTGTATGATGATTTTGAAAACAGAATTACATTTAATTTTCGGTGTTGGACATTTTTCAGAAAGCTTGTGGTTTATACATTTTTAGCATAAACTTTGCTGTTTTCCAAATTTTGCCTTTGTTCAACAGGAATATCCTTAAACTTTCGGCATTCGCAAGTTATATGATTTTGGAACTTGCAATAGAAGCATATTTTTCTTGCAGGTTGAATTGAGGCTGCTGACATGTGATGAGGTTTGAATGCTTGTTTTTTGTCTGTTGGTGCCTCCTTTGTTAGCAACCACTTTTATCGTTTCATACCGACGTTCCAAAAATTCCATGATGTCTAATAATGTTTGTACTTTTTTCGGCTTCGTACTGGTTTATTTATACAGCGTCAAGCCATCTTCGTCTAGTATTCGAAAATAATTCTAGCAATAAACGATTCATTGTCTTTTATTTCAATGCATAGAGTACGAATAGCATTGAGACACTCATTGGTTGTATCTAACAGCTGTCGCACACATTCAGTATTGTAGCTGTTTAATTGCGGTTGGTTCAATATGCTGTCCTATTGCGTCGAAAATAATAGTGTCTTACTTTGGTATAATTATAAATAGCTTCATTATCATAGTGACATAGTCAGCGCGTTGCTCAGTACGATCATAAAAATTCTTGTCGCAGCTGAATATCTTAGGTATCACTATCGTACATTCAATACGATATTTTTGAACAGTTGAATTACCTTCATTTCTAAATGAAGAAAAAAAACTCATTTTTTTTTTTTTTTTAAAGACAATACTTATTCTAGACAATTTCATTGAAAGCTCATAAGCGCGCTTTTGATACTTTTAGTTTCATATAAATTTCTTTGAAATTAGATAAGTACATATAGATTTAATTTCAATTTAGTTAAATCTAAACTGTTTGTAATATATACATATTTTAATATCTATATGAAAGATTTTTAACAGGGCTCAAACCATAAAAATATTTGCAGTGGTACGCAATGCCTTTGAACCGCTGGTTCGGTTAACAACCCGGTTTTTATCCAGTTTCGAACCACGGTTAGGTTTACGATGTTCAAGAAAAACTAATGTTGAAAAAAATTTAGATTCACAACGAGTGATCAAATTTTAAGAACTAGATATCAGCACTTATTTTTATGAAATATACATCAGACGCACGCGGCAGCCATCAGCTCCAAACATATTTTAGACAAAGTTAGTAATAAGACTCCCTGAGGATGAATTTTAATTAATCGTATATAAACGACCAAAAAAGTAAAAAAAAAACGACATTCCAATAAAAAACAAACAAAAAACAATTTACATGGAAAATGTATATTAGACGTACGCGGCATCAATCAGCTGCAAAACTTTTTAATAAAAACAAAAGATTAAATTAGTGATATGACTTTCTGATAGCCGAAACGCGAAAAAAACGAAGTCCCAAAAAACAAAATACAATCATTTATTTTTGTTTGCATTTTTTATCAAAATTGATATAATTGAAGCTCTGTCTAAAAATAGAATTGTAAAACAAAGAACCTTTTAGTTCGGCGGAGCATCTACGTGGTCGACCACTTCGCCGCCCACTCGGCAATCCACCAGCAATGCGTTTTAGCGACTACATTAACATTGGCTTGTCATAGGCAATGCCACCATCTGCATCCCATGTCGATTAGATGGCAAGGTAGGCGATCCCTTTTTCTGTCTAAAAGTGGATTGCAAGGTGTTCGATCTTTTTTTTTTTTTTGTAAAGGTTGGTTAAATTTCAAGGGCCGATGTTGAATGTGAACCACACCTAAACGTCAAGTTTTTTCCTGCATTTCTTTTGACATTACTCAACTTCAGACTAATTCAATTTGAACCATGGAAAGATACACAATCGAGCAACGCGTTTAAAGTTATTCAGGCCTATTATGAAAATGGGCGTTCAAATCAAAATGCATATCGTGCTCTTCGTGATTTTTTCGGTCACCTCAGTGGATTCGTCAATAAGCAGAATTGCCGCATTTGGGCGAATGAGAATCCAAGAGTGATTGTCGAAAAACCAATGCATCCACAAAGAGTGACTGTTTGGTGCGGTTTATGGGCTAGCGGCATCATAGGGCCGTACTTCTTCGAAAATGAGGCTGGCCAGGCAATTACTGTGGATGGTGTTCGCTATCGTGAGATGATAACAAACTTTTTGTGGCCTGAATTGGAAGATATGGATGTGGACGATTTGTGGTTTCAACAGGACGGTGCCACTTGCCACACAGCTAACGAAACAATGGCTCTTTTGCGCGAAAAATTTGATGGCCGAATAATCTCACGTCGCGGCGATGTCAATGGGCCGCCAAGATCATGTGATTTGACACCGTTGGACTTCTTTCTTTGGGGTTATTTGAAAGAAAAGGTGTACGCCAATAAGCCAACAACAATTTAAGAGCTAAAGGATGAGATAATTCGGCACATTAACGACATTGAACCTCAATTATGCCTCAGCGTCATCGAAAATTTAGACCATCGGATGGACGTGTGCCGCCGAAGCCGTGGCGGCCATTTGGCCGATATTTTATTCCATACATAATTGAGTCATACCAGTATATCATAATAAAAAAAAATGTCAATAATTTCCTAAATAATTCGTGTTTTATTCAAAATCAACATCGGCCCTTGAAATTTAACCACCCTTTATTTGTTATTTATATTATATTTATTGTATAATTTTTTGTTAAACATTAGTTATTTGTTTCAATTTTAATCAAGATTTTATTATTTATCTTCCATACATTCCATATATCTAACTACATTCATTTTATTATAACTCATTAAAATTCAACACACTGCCTCGTCCGGCCATTGAACTTGAAGCCTTCTGCCTTCTCTGACTCTGAATCATTTGCGATCGCGCGACCTCTTAACTCACAACGCCAAGCCTTTTATTTAAAGACGCCTGTTAATGTTTTTTTTTTAAATATGTATGTACATGTGTATGAAACAATACAATACACTGTACTTCTGCTATACAGAAAATAAGCGAGAGTAGAGAGACATATGCTGCTAGAATATTATTTTTTTCTTTTCCTTGACCGACACGCAGTTGCACCACTTGTAACCTGACAAAGAGTCGACCACTAATGGTCGACCAAGTAGATACCAGAAAGCAGCAATTGTCTCCTGCCGACCTATAGGGAAGGTACAATATTTGTGAGTGTAAAAAAGTTTGGCAATATCAAAGTATGCTGTCAAATCGGCTTATGCCAAAATCATTGTAAAGAATGATTTTTTAAGCGTATTTTTTTTAAGTCGATTTAAACACTGTAATTTATCATATATTCCAAATTTTTATTGGAATCGATAAATTGGCCTTTGTCATTTCATTTTAAAGATAACTTCATGAAAATGTTGTCCGTAGTTCCGTTTCAAATGGTCCATTCGGAAAGTCCAAGTTTTTCGGCCTGTATTCCATGTGGCGCTGTGTTGATGAAACTACAAGTCAACCAAGTTCAACTCAGCCAACTTGGAAAAAAAAGTTGCGTATCATGGCTCGATATCGTTCGCCGTTGTCGGTAACGTTTCTTCCATGGTCGTCTTTGAAGAAAAATGGACAAACTGTCGTTTTTCAGGATGCATCAGTAATTCCTGTATGGTATGTGGCATCACTGCAGATTCGTCAGTTTTGCTTGTT
This sequence comes from Leucophenga varia, assembly GCA_018903435.1. Classification (NCBI taxonomy): domain Eukaryota; kingdom Metazoa; phylum Arthropoda; class Insecta; order Diptera; family Drosophilidae; genus Leucophenga; species Leucophenga varia. Next base: position 166 of record JAEIFJ010001314.1, on the reverse strand, counting down.
TACGTATCCATTTAACCGTAACCATAAAAGCCTGACGTAGTGCCTGGGCCGTAGCTTGGACGTTAGCACTGAGTATAGTGGGAACATGATAGGCGCTCCTAATGGAGATTAAACGGGAACTGCGACTCAAGGGGATTCTATTGTACCCAAGCCTGGCAATAATAAC
>JAEIFJ010001313.1:0-36107 GCA_018903435.1 Leucophenga varia | reverse complement strand
TAGATACATAGATACATAGATACATAGATACATAGATACATAGATACATAGATACATAGATACATAGATACATAGATACATAGATACATAGATACATAGATACATAGATACATAGATACATAGATACATAGATACATAGATACATAGATACATAGATACATAGATACATAGATACATAGATACATAGATACATAGATACATAGATACATAATACATAGATACATAGATACATAGATACATAGATACATAGATACATAGATACATAGATACATAGATACATAGATACATAGATACATAGATACATAGATACATAGATACATAGATACATAGATACATAGATACATAGATACATAGATACATAGATACATAGATACATAGATACATAGATACATAGATACATAGATACATAGATACATAGATACATAGATACATAGATACATAGATACATAGATACATAGATACATAGATACATAGATACATAGATACATAGATACATAGATACATAGATACATAGATACATAGATACATAGATACATAGATACATAGATACATAGATACATAGATACATAGATACATAGATACATAGATACATAGATACATAGATACATAGATACATAGATACATAGATACATAGATACATAGATACATAGATACATAGATACATAGATACATAGATACATAGATACATAGATACATAGATACATAGATACATAGATACATAGATACATAGATACATAGATACGTATTAATCCAGCTGGTATGGTCCAAAGCAACTCGATACCAATTCTTGATCCCAATCCTCCGGACGTCTTCCAGGACCTGATCCTTCCAACGCAGCTGCGTTCGACCCGCTGTCGTGAACCTCTGATTTTGTTCACGTTTTTGTCGTACACTGTTTTCACTGGAGCTTGTTCATCCATCCGATTTGTCAGCCTCAGGCATGACCCATGTTTCTGCGCAATACATTATCAATGCGAATTGTATAAGACTAATACCGCGATAGTCTGCGTGAAGTTCGTCTGCGGCCGCCGTTTTCTTATTTTAAGCCTTTGTGTAGTTCTAAGACCTCGTCATAGTCTGCTGGCTCCACAGGAGTGCCTCCATCGGTCGGGGGAACCAGATATTCATCTTCTCCGCTGGCGGCATTGTTCCCGTCCTCGCCCCCAAGTAGGGTAGAGAAGTGGTTCCTCCATAACATAAGTGACTCCAGGACATCTGTCACCACGTTTCCATGCGCATCTTTACAGAACGATCCGGGCTTATAACCTTTGGTCAGACGATTGATTCTTTGATGTTTTTGAGCCTCACTTGTGTCGTACATCATCTCAATTCCTCCAGCTCACGCTTTTTTAGGTCTTTCTTTTTGGGAGCAAGGCGATTAAAAATGAGTTAATGTATGAGAGGTAGTTTAAATTAAGAAGATAAATCGTTTTAATGTGGGTCTGTTAAACCTGACAGATCTTCATTTAACACTGAAATGATCATATATACGAAGTTTTGTATGGAGACCGGAATGCTACAGGAAGCCCTCTAGACCCTCTAGAAAGGACCAAGACAATTTATTTTAAGGGCTGTTGAAGGTTTATGTCTAAAATTCTTGTGATTTTCAATTTTTTAAAATAGAAAATACTTAACCTTATATTTTTTTTAAGTTCATGATGTGAACGGGTATTATCTGGTATCGGATCATGTAATGCGAAGAACTACATTCTTGATCAACTTGATGAGTCGACATAGTCTTATTCGTATGTTTGTTTCCTGTCACACGGTTCACTCATTCAGTTAAAAAAAAAAATTCAGTTATCACTTCTATCTTAATGTTTCCTCGTATAAATATCCCTGTCCTTTTCAAATTTTTATCGAATACGCTCTACTGCAAGATACCCTGTACCCAACTTAACTTTATGTACCTTAAGATAAGTCCTATTTTGGACTTTCATACAAAAAAAGGGGTATATTTGTATTTGTATACAATTTGACAAGTTCCCATAACTATACTACACCAAATGAGAGCTGGTTGCTCAAAGACGAATTATATTTCTGTGTATTTTGTGGCGTACAATTTAAAAATGTCAGTCATATACTAATATGTACTATCAGGAATGTGCTAGAAAACGATAATGGCCCGAAAAGTCTAGTTTGCCAAAATTTGATTATATTTCGCTGAAATTATGATCAAATATTTTACAAATTTCAGGAACTTTGATAATGTTATCAATGCAGCGATGTTTTCGAGTAGTTATCGTTTTCTTGCTCATAGCTGTCTATTTTTACTTATATTTTATAAGAGTAAACTTATATATGGTATATATGTGTATATTATTTTTTAGGATTTCTCTGTGGTAGTAAGCTTATATAAGGATCAAAATGGCGTACTCATGGGAAAACCGAGTGGATTTTGTTGTCCGTTACATGTATGGTAAGTTTTATTTATTGTTTTACTTTCAGTGATAATAATTGTTAAGAAAATAAAACTGTTTTTGTTTAATTTTATGTTGTGAGTTTTTAATAGTTAAAATCTACCCAAATGTAAACATACTTTATTCATATTTTCATCCTATCCGTTTCGACTTAATTCAAACAAAACTATATATATATAATACAGTGTCGGTTTCTTGTAAATAAATAAAACAAAATCTAGGTATGTCTGGGAGGGATATAGTAACACAAAAATAAATTTGTAGACTTTTTTATTTTCGTTCCTATGGCTTCACAGAGAAACCATAACCATCAAAGCTTGTCGTGGTCGCAGGTCAAGCAAGTGGTCAAAGCAAAGTTGGAAGCACATAAAGCCTTTAAATGTGTCCACACTGCACTTAGGGCGATGTGAAGTAGAGATGGGCGACGGGCGTGAATCCCGGGGGATCCCGCGGGTCCCGAAATTTTTCGGGATTGGGCGGATCGGGAAACTTTTAAAATTTTCGGGAGTTTTCGGGATAGTCGAGCTATCCTCCCGAACTTTTTTAAATGTTTCCCGATCCCGCCCAATCCCGAAAAAATTTCGGGACCCGCGCGATCCCGCGGGATTCCCGCGCCCGTCGCCCATCTCTAATGTGAAGACATGGCAAACTTCCTAAAAGGCAAATGTGTACTGCGACAATACACTCTGAAACACGAAATATTCTTGGATACTGTAAGCGTAACTATATTAAGTATAGCTGACATTTGCTGAATCAATTGCTAAACGATTTGAAGATGGCAATGTTGGTTGTATTTCGGATTGAACAACCTGGTAGGGGATGGTTTGGTTTAATTGATATGGTGAATCAGAGGAGCTCCTTTTTTTGACTTATTGCCACTAGCTATTTGACCAAAACTTATTTAGGGGCTCACCCTAATAGTAGAACTAGGAGGAGGAGACACGCGCGCATCTACATTTTTAATTGGTAATATTTTTCGCGAAGTTTAGGAAAATGTTTTACTCTTAGTGCTGTATATACTTCGCAGCCTTTATAGTTAGCAGTGTGGTTGACATTGCATATGGCACATTTGGTCTGACCTTTGTCCTAGTGCAATAGTTTTTGTACGCCCATACTTCTGACAATTCGCACACTGCGATAGTGTGTGATTGCGTCTGAAGAAGATGTGTTATTTTGTATACATCTTTACCGTTGTCTTCGCATTGAAGTTCAATTCGTTGTTGAATATTATAAATATGTTCAACATTGGGACCTAGCTCTTGTTGTTCAGCTTTTTGTTCTTCAATATCAACTGGAAGCATATTTCGAAAAATGACTTTGAAGTTTCTATCTTCTTTAGATTTACACGTATAGATTTTTCTATTTGTTACAACATATTTTTAAAATTCCTGTACCAATTAGAATCTGTGGCCTGCACTCTGACTTCATTATTAGACAACGCTTTATCTGAACGATACCGATACAGATTTTATTTTGTTTTTTCACTTATTGAAATAATTGAGCTTAAGGTTGTTAAGTGTATTCAGAGCTAGAGATGTTACCAGGAAGTAAAGGGGAACAAGAACTAGTCCACGGCACACAACACGGTGTAACAACAGGCAAGTTGGAGTTGGATGAATTGTTTTTGTTGTTGCATGGTGATACAAACAAAAAGTAGGCATTTCTTGAAACCACTGTTCTTTTTTTCTATTTTTTTTTTTGGTTTTCTTCATTTAATAATAGCTAATATATTTAATTATACTCTTTTTCTTTTTATGTATTTTTGTAAATTATTTTACCGATTATATAAGCGAAAGCACGGAGCGATTTGAAGAACACGTCACTGTCGCATGACAGTTGATGTGATACATGGGGAACTCTTCCTCAACTGTCCCAGCCAAAAAAAAAAAAAATGTTTGCGATTTACTTGAAACTTTGGTAAATTGGTGTCCTATATGATAGTAACAAAAAGCCATTATCAAATTCCATTGAGTTTTGTCTAGGACTGTGTGATTAATCGATTAATCAAGGAGCAATCGATTATTTTGTACAATCAAGTGATCGATTAGTTAAAAAATGAACAATTGATTAATCAACAATCAATTATCTAGAAATTAATAGAAGGACAATCGATTTTTTCCAACAATCACACAGCCCTAGTTTTGTCAAAGTTATACAGATTTGAAGAACACAGCCTACCCTAAAATATCAAATCTGCAAAATATAAATTTTCCAGGTATCTACATTAAATCTACGAAAAAGTGATTTTTTCCTATGTAAAAGATCAGGTCCTGGAAGACGTCCGGAGGATTGGGATCCGGAATTGGTATCGAGTGGTGTTGACCACATCAGCTGGGTTATTACCCTAAGTGATGTCAAGGCTTATAAAAAGCTGTTGTTTGAGGAACTAACTCGTGAACAGAACACATAAAACTGTCCATGAGAAAAGCAATCCACCTCCAAATCTAAACCAGCTTTTTGTAAAGTCTGCCATTGTGATTTATTAATTGTAATTGCAAATCAGACTTTAACAGGAAATTGTAAACTCTTTAATTTGGTAGGAAGATCTGATGGTATAAAAACCGTCTCTCTAACATTTTATATAAAATTTTTACTTGTAATCTTGTACCACTGCATAGTTTTGGATGATTATGCAGTAAATTTACAGGTGTACGAATTAGATTATGTGTTGGAAGTCCTGAATTGAATGAATTGAGAAACTCAATAGGATAGTGAACGGCATCCTAATCTTCTACAGCAGAGTCGATAGATATATATTACACTTCTTGACTATTGAAAAACTTTAATAATAAGCAATTCATTGATGAGGCTTCTTCATTTTTCACACTTAAAATAGCTCGTTTTGATAATCAATTGCTAATAATAAATACAATATAAAATTTAACTATAAATACATCAAAGAGGTCTAATTGTGCGTATTCTTTTCAATTTTAGATTTTAACTATGAATACCTTCTAAAAAATACGCCCAATTAGATCTCTTTGAGGATTTTTGTTTCTTCACATATAATCCTATGAAGAAAAACAACTGAGAGCAAACATAAGAAGCAAATTCCAAGATCGGGCGCACAAGTGAAGTGCAAATAAGTTTCGTAATGTAAGGGTCAACAAGCTCTTTAGCCCAACGCATTATAAAACCTAGAACACCTCTTGCTTTATTGACCATTTTGGAAATATGAACATTGTAGCTTTAATTGGGATCCATAAAAATACACAAATCACAAATATGTAATTCTCAAACAAGCCCACGATTTGATAAAAAGTAACTCTCTAAAATTGAATTTCAACGATGAAAAGTCATACATTTACATTTGGAAACATTTAAATTAAAAAGGTTTGCTAAGCACCATGTATGCAATGAATTCAAATCATGCTGCAGTATTTTATGCTGGGAAACACGAGAATTTGACAAACATAATTTGACGCCTTCAGCATACATTAGAATGTCAGCATGTTTAATAGCTAATGGAAGATCATTTATAAAAATAACAACAAGCAATGGACAAAGATGGCTTCCTTGGGGAACACCAGAAGAAACCTTTATTTACCTAGACAAGAAATTAATAAACAACACTCTTTGACTTCTGCCCATAAGGTAGGATTGCAACTAATTAACAAAAGGGTAGGAAAACATAAAGATCTTAGTTTAAAGATAACAAGTCAGACATGCAGATTTCAGGTGAAGATATAAACTCATGTATGGGTAGATTGAAAGAAAGAATCAAACAAATCAGATATCTGGAAATCAGAGGACGCCAAGGTTTCATCAAGTAAAAAATTTTAAGGGCAGAACGTATATTTACATTTGACATCTAAAAATTTATATAATACTGGTAGGGTCATTCCGAATGATTGTTTTAACTTTTAGTTGATAGTTGGCATAACACTGCATATTTTCCGAGTTAAAATTAGAACTAGCGATTGAATAATTTGAAAAATCGATAGAAGAGGTAGTAAGTTTATATTTATTGAAAAGATGCGATTTCAAATTTTTTAACCTATATACATTACAATAGAAACAAGGTAATTTACTTTCAAAATTTGACTTGTTAATATATGGGGCACACTTACCTAAATATCTAAAAACAATTATAAAGAATGTAGTTGCTGCCACTTTAATATCAGTGCAATCATCGAGAATTGCCTGATCAGTGATATACATAATAACTGATTTAATTTAACGAAGTTCGTTCTTTAAAAGGATCTATGAACCGAATACGACTTCCACACAAACGCACAGTGGGCCAAGTGATTTTTCTATATTTCAATATTTTGGTATTTGATTTTAACTGAAAATACTCGTCTGAGCTTGTAAAAGCTCGTACAAGAGCTTTCAAATGTTTTCCTGATCAGCTGCGAGCTTTTAAACGAAACATATGTTTAGCACGTGGCATGCAAATATTTGGTTGCACTTTTTGATGTTTGTTGATTAATCTTCAACTTAAACAAATTAAAACAAACAGATCCAATAACTTTTGTTTTTATTTTAGAAAAGGTATGTATTAAATAAAAAATATATGTTTGTGACCTGTCTATTAATGTGTTTGAAGTATGTTGTTTTATCTAGTATGGTTTTGGGCCTTATACTAACATCTCTGGACAATAACTTATGTTATTCAATCTTATTCAAGAAAGTATTAGCATTTATGTATCGTGTAAGTCTTTGTGGTGTTAACGTGTTCTAAATGGTAGCCATCTACGACCATCTGTTAAGTCTGTTACACTTTTTAGGTGATATGTCAGTCCCAAAGCGCATGCTGTACACCACTTGCTCCGCAAAAAATATCGCCACAAAGAAAGTTTTAAAAGAACTTATAATTGGTACAATTTTAAAAAACAGAAACCTATCAAAAAAGGAAATCGATTAAACTACCAAAAAAAATAACAAACTTTGTAAGCAGGCTTACAGAAAAATGGAAGGCATGCCATTACAACAAACCACTTCGAAAAAAAAAAAATCAGAAATGGCTTGATGATGCGTTATTTTTGTATAGTATTTCGTCAAATTCAGACATGGGTCGACCCAAAAAGGATTTCGGTGATCTCTGCCCTAAAGCACAGACCAGAAAAGTTTCAAGTCTGGTAAAGGAAACCACGTGCGATGAATTAATGGTTGCAACAAGCTCCAGCCTGTATATATCTGGAATGCGAACCGCATCAAAATCGTTACAGAATTTAATGCAAACGAGACTGCAGGACAAAAAAAAAGGTCATTGGACGCACAAGTAAAATTGCCAAATCCGTACTCACCTGAAGAAGCTCTGGCTCTATATATATATATGTAGGCTACACGAAGCACACATACAAGCTAATGCGATGTAGTGCTAAGGGAGAGGAATGCTGATATATATCCGAGTTACCAAAGGTTGCATTCAGCGAAGGTTATGTGTTATCCGAGCAACTTGAAATATTCAGACTATTCAGCTGAAACAACTTTGCAAAGCTTAGTCGATTATACCGTTAGTCGAATTATACAGGCGAACTCCTCGGTTTTTGATAATTAATTATTGGAAAATAATAATAAAATTAACTGCAGTACATAAATGAGGTTATGATGGAAGCAGTGGACACGCATCATACCGGCAAAAGTTTGAAAATGATGAAACCAATATGCTCGATCAACACCTTTTTGCAGTTTGCCTTGTACTATTACAAATTTAGATTGGATCAAAAGTTTTGTGGAAAAACCCACGACCTTCCTCAACTCACTATTGTCGGCCTTTAAAACTAATTTGTCAAAAGGAAACAAGCGAAGTAATTAGATCAGAGAGCGACCATGTAAGAAACCAAGTACAAAAAATTCAACCAACTACTACCAATTTATATACAATTACGCATGAATTTCACATGACCATGCTGGATGGCAAAACATTTAGCGTCCCTGCAGAAGCACCTACCATGATATGTGGAATTTGTAGAGCCGTACCAAAAGAATATGAATATTAGTTTGGTAAAAAGTTATTGAATTGATGCAGATCTCTTAAAATATGGTTTATCAACATTGCATGCGGGGATACGATTTTTGAATGCGTTCTACATATTGCTTACAGACTCCCAATAAAAAGTGTCAAGCTCGAGGTGAAGATAATTCAAAGGTAAAAGCTAGAAAATCTGAAATCCAAATCCAACTTAGAAATAAAAAGGGCTTATTGGTGGATATTCCAGTGGGTAGTAGTGGCAATACCAACAATAGAAATACTGCCAGATGTGTTTTTGCTAAAAAATTTAGTAGCCGGCATTACTGGAGTAAGCGAAGCTATAATATATAGGTTTAGTATTATATATATTAAGGGTAATGGCTTGTGGATTTAAGTCAATACTGATTCATTCAGCTCATATGCCATGGAAATAGCTGAAATGTATGTCGACAAATATCCATGGTTTTACATGCCGTAGTCTGTGCACAAAGTTTCATGGAGCGGACATCATCAACAATGTAGTACTTCCTATTGGTATAATGTCCGAAGAAGCTCTTGAAGCCCGGAATAAGGATTTTAGGAATATACGCTTAAACCATTCCCGTAAGGACAACAGGAGTAATACAATGGAAGATGTTATGAATGGATTACTTGTTTCATCGGATCCACTTATAACGACTCTCTCCAAAACAACAAAAGCCACTTTTAAAGAAATTAATTTGGACAAAACAGTTTCAGGATAGCTAAATAGTTTTAAAGAATCTTTTAGTGACTCGGATATAACTGATTCCGATAATTTTTTTTTTAAATATATTATAAATATGTTAAATATCTTAAATTAAAATTTTCAATGCAATATGTCTTCATTTACGCAAGTTGCTACTAAAGTTCCGCTAGAAGGGCAGCCTCGCCCAATGTGAAACGGTGAGCGCCAAAAAGTTGAAATGAAAGCTGTATAGTAGGATCACAAAAAAAGTTTTAGTAGAGATCCTACTAATAGATGCATTTACACGCTTACTAGGTTCAATTGACTCAAGAACTAAAGCCTCTTGACCATTTCAAGCGTCGTCAATGGTCACACATTTCATACATTTTTACCTCAGTGGATTCGTCAATAAGCAGAATTGCCGCATTTGGGCGAATGAGAATCCAAGAGTGATTGTCGAAAAACCAATGCATCCACAAAGAGTGACTGTTAGGTGCGGTTTATGGGCTGACGGCGTCATAGGGCCGTACTTCTTCGAAAATGAGGCTGGCCAGCCAATTACTGTGGATGGTGTTCGCTATCGTGAGATGATAACAAACTTTTGTGGCATGAATTGGAAGATATGGATGTGGACGATATGTGGTTTCAACAGGACGGTGCCGCTTGCCACACAGCTAACGAGACAATGGCTCTTTAGCGCGAAAAATTTGATGGCCGAATAATCTCACGTCGCGGCGATGTCAACTGTCCGCCAAGATCATGTGATTTGACACCTTACTTCTTTCTTCGAGGTTATTTGAAAGAAAAGATGTACGCCAATAAGCCAACAACAATTCAAGAGCAAAAGGATGAGATAATTCGGCACATTAACGATATTGAACCTCAATTATGCCTCAGCGTCATCGAAAATTTAGACCATCGGATGGTCGTGTGCCGCCGAAGCCGTGGCGGCCATTTGGCCGATATTTTGTTCCATACATAATTGAGTTATACCAATATATCATAATAAAAAGAAATGTCAATAATTTCCTAAATAATTCGTGTTTTATTCAAAATCAACATCGGCCCTTGAAATTTAACCACCCTTTAGATAAAAATCACCTATAACAAAAATATGATTAATATCTTTCAAAAGTGAAGCAATATATTTTGTTTTTTTTTTTTTTTTATTTTCCTATGAATAAATTCATACTGTCTACAACAACATCTTGTATATTTTATAATACCGATTAAGAAATAAAAATTAATTCAAGAGATCAATTTCTTAAAATTATAAATAATAACAAAATGAGATCTATGAAGAAGTTATTGTGAATAACAATTTCTTTATTAAATAAGTAGGCGTTTATTGATAGTGCGGTAAGTCACCTGGTAGGATCTTCTTAGACGTCGTCTAGTAGTTAACTCAAGTATCGTCATGCGACACAGACTTGTTTTTCAATCGCTCCGTGCTTTCGCTAATCAGTAAATAAACTTACAAAAATAAATTACTTAAAAGTTAAAGTGCATAATTAAAAACATTGCCTTTTACTGCAAAACTAAAACAAAACAAAAAAAATATAATAAAAACAAAAACAATTAATAAAAAATGATGAGCGAAGCTCATCAACAAAACCAAAAAAAAAAATCTGTGGCTGCGAGAAATGCATATTTTTCGTTTGTATCGCCATGCAACAACAAAACCCATTCATCAAACTCCAACTTGTTTGTTACACCAGAGCCGTCAGCTAATTCTTCTTCATCTTTACGTCAAAGTAACATATCATGGAGTGCTCAATGCATCACGCCGACTACTCCACTGCCTCCTATCGAACCAATAATAGCTTCAACAACAACAATTACAACACAAAGTGGATATACAACATCAACTGCCTTGATCACGTCATCTTCATCCTCATTGGTCACGCCAATTCAAAATCACATCATTCTAATGTACAGTACGTCAACAACAATAACAACAACAACGATGTACCTTCGACTTCTTCAATTGTTTTACCAGAAAACGTTACTTCACCAAAAACAAACAATGGAAACCACACACACACAAATCTGCCGTTAAAGTTGAAAAGGAACAGAGAAACACATTCTCCAAGTAAGCAAACACAACAAAAGCAAAACAATAACAGAAAACCAAAGAACAAAACACAAACATCATTACAAAATTATTGGCTCAGCGAACCAAACACAACAAATCGATTCGAACTGTTAGCAGATGACAAGTGTGACGAACAAAACTCTATGCAACCTTCAGCTCAATTATTGCCAAAAGTGAATAAACCACCTCCAATTTATATTCAGGGTGTCGGCCAGATTAAAGTTTTATACGATGCCCTTAAAGAAGTGGCTCAAAAAACTTTGAATTAAAAGCGTTAGCTAACAACGAAGTAAGAGTGCAGGCCACAGATTCTACTTTTATAAAAATATTATAAATATGTTGAAACAGAAAGAAACCAAATACTATACGTATAAAGCTAAGGAAGATAGAAACTTCAAAGTCATTTTACGAAATATGCATCCTTCAGCTGATATTGAAGAAATTAAAGCTGAACTTCAAGAGCTAGGTCACAATGTTAAACATATTTATAATATTCAACAACGAACCACAAAAGCGCCTCTTCCATTATTTTCAATTGAACTTCAAAGCGAAGAAAACAATAAAGATGTATATAAAATTTCTCATCTTCTACAGACAAAAATTTCATTCGAGGCACCTCATATTAAACGCACACTATCTCAATGTGCAAATTGTCAGAAGTATGGGCATACCAAAAATTATTGTACTAGAGATCCAGTCTGTGTCAAATGCGCTGGTTCCCATACAACAGTAAACTGCATTCTAAATTTCGACAAAGGTCAGACCAAATGTACTCTATGCAGTGGTAACCACACTGCTAACTATAAAGGCTGCGAAGTCTATAAAGCACTAAAAGTTAAACGCTTTCCCCAACTTAGAGAAAAAATAGTAACAAATAAATATGTAGATGCGCGGGTCTCTCCCCCTCCAAGTTATAGTATAAGAGTGACACCCTCCATAAGTTTTGCTCAAATAGCTAGTGGCAATAAGTCTAATACACCATATCCAATTAAACAAACCATCCCTTCCCAACTTATTCAACCCGAAACACAACCCACTTTTCCATCTTAAAATCACTTACCACCTAACATAGATTCCACTAACAACTCCTTACCATCCAACCCAAATTCAACTGAACTTAGTGACATGCAAGAGCTAAAACTTATGATGAAGCAATTGATGCAACAAATGTCAGCTATACTCAATATAGTGACACTTTTAATATCCAAGATAAATTCGTAGATATGTGCTCAGATACACTACGAATTATATTCTGGAATGCTAACGGGCTGAGGCAACATATACTAGAACTAAAGCACTTCCTTTACGAAAATAATATTGATCTGGCACTTATTTCAGAAACACATTTTACATCTAAACATTTTCTGAAGATAACAGGCTATACTTTATATAATACAAATCACCCAGACGGCACAGGGCATGGGGGTTCAGCTATTATAATTAAAAATAAAATTAAAAACTATGAAGTTGAACATTTTAGCCAAGATTATATTCAAGCGACTATTATTCATGTGCAAGATAGAAATGGGCCCCTAACAATTTCAGCATTGTACAGTCCGCCTCGACACAATGTCTCATCAGCTCAATATAACACATACTTTAAATCTTTAGGGCCAATATTTATTGCTGCTGGTGATTTTAATGCAAAACACATAGCCTGGGGCTCAAGACTTACCAACAAAAAAGGTAAAATTCTTCTAGAAACAATTTATACCAATAATGCCAAATATATTTCAACAGGCGAGCCTACCTACTGGCCAACAGACCCGCGCAAAGTGCCAGATCTTATTGATTTCTGTGTTATTAAAAATGTAAATATTAATAACTTTTCGATAAAGTCGCGCTTTGAGTTATCTTCAGATCACTCACCAGTTCAACTCGATTACATCGAAACGCTTGCCACATACAAGCCGACGCCCAGCCTCTATAACCCAAAAACAGATTGGCAAGCGTACAAAGAACTCCTTAACATATACTTACGTTTGGACATTGCACTAAAATCTCCAAATGACATAGAGAGCTCCGTAATTTATTTTAATGATGCCGTAGCAGAGCCTGATATTTCTTCGCCGCAGTTTGGTGCACATCCGGATGCTGAGTCTGATATTTATTTGATGCAGCTTAGTGCACTTCGGGATGCTGAGCCAGATATTTTATTTTTTGAATCGCTGATATTTTGACCATGCGTATCTCGACAGTTTTAGTTGTGATTTTTCGCTGTTTTTCTGTAATTTCGTCAACAAGTTGTGTAGATTCAATTTGTTAAGAAGAATCAGCATTATACAAAGTATAAATATCGTAATGACCACAAGAAAGTCGCCAGTGAAGAGCAGTCTCTTAAGAGAATTTTCTTCTTCTCCAAAAGCTTCGTAAATATTGGGCTGTTCAATAAGGAATGTCGTATTTTTTCAATAGATGGAGACTCTTTAACATATCTTAGGTTGTACTAATCGCATCGGGTCATCCTGTATGGGGAGGACACCCAGAGCTACAAGGACGCCCAGACTGTGTTGTGATCATATGTTTCAGTCTCAAGTTATAGCGCACCAAAGATGGAGTCCACCAAGCAAGAAATTCGCCATATTTTACGTTTTTACTACCTGAGAGGTAAAAATCCAACGAAGGCGGCCGAAAAAATTTGTGAAGTTTATGGGCCTGGCTGTAACGATTCGCACAGCACAGCGTTGGTTCATTCGATTTCGTTCTGGTGTAGTGGATGTCAAAGATGTACCCCGTACTCGTAGGCCAATCCTCGTAGAAACCGATAAAAAAACGAAATCATCCAAGTGGACCGGCATATTAGCACTCGTTCGATTGGCCAGGAACTGAGTATAAGACATACAACCATTTGGAACCACTTGCAGAAGATGGGATTTCAAAAAAAGCTAAATTAACACGAATTAAAGCAAAAAAATCTTTTGGATCGCTTAAACGCTTGTGATACGCTGCTGAAGCGGAACGAAATCGACCCATTTTTAAAGCGGATGGTGACTGGAGATGAAAAGTGGATCACTTACGATAACGTCGAGCGAAAAAGGTCGTGGTTGAAGCGCGGTGAGCCGACCCAAACCATCGCCAAGCCCGGATTGACGGCCAGGAAGGTTTTGCTGTGTGTGTGGTGGGATTGGAAGGGAATCATCCACTATGAGCTGCTCAACTATGGCCAGACGCTTAATTGGATCATCTACTGCGAGCAACTCGACCGTTTGAAGCAGGCAATTGACCAGAAGCGGCCAGAATTGGCCAACAGAAAGGGTGTAGTGTTCCACCAGGACAACGCTCGGCCTCACACATCTTTGATGACCCGCCAGAAGTTACGGAAGCTCGGATGGGATGTCCTATCGCACCCACCGTAAAGAGGGGGGGTTTTATAAGGAGGGCATAATGAAGTTGGCTTCTAAATGGCAACAAGTTTGCGAACAAAACGGTGCATATTTGACTTAAACCGGATAATTCTAAGTATGTTAAATAATGCGTCAAAATTCGATCACAGATACGACATTACTAAATGAACAACCCAATATATTCCTGATCAGCACGACGAGACGAGTCGATCTAGCAATGTCTGTCTGTCTGTCCATCTGTCTGTCAATCTGTCTGTTTGTATTTATGCGATTCATTCGCTTAGTTTTGAAGATATTGACCTGAAACTCTGAGCTTTAGATTTTCTCAGTCCTAAGCAGTTCAAGTGTTAAAATCAAAGAGTCTCGCCTATCTATCAACTCTTGATCCTTTTCTCCCTTTCGCTAGGACTGAATCGTTATGGCCGCCTTTGTACGGTCTAATTTGGTTCCCTGAATAAAAGACGATGAATACTTTTGCAAAATTGATACCAATGTATTTTTTTTGTTCACCATAAACTTTACTTTCAACCTGCTTGAAACAGTCGTTAACCTCAGGTATAGAACAAGCATTAATTGTTTTGACCTTTAGAACCTCAACACTGTCGCATGAAACTAAAGTTGCCAATCCCTGTGCTAGAACTTCACGTCCAATTACAATATTATTAAAACGTGGAATAATCTTTCCAGACAATTATAATTGATAATGATAATTATCATTAAGGACTACCTCACTTAAGAACTGAACAGTTCTATAAATATTGGCATAGGAAACGCCCTTCATCGTAATAAGATTGTTTGCTCTCTTACCCATTAACTTGCTAGACGTACTCTCCTCAACTAAAGAACATTCAGATTCAGAATCAAATGCAATTTGAAACTTTTCGCCTCTCTGCATCATCCACTCGCTTTTCAAATCGTTTTCCCGCCTCCAGACACACCCTTTGGACAATGTTTAACACTTGATGTTGCTTTTATTTTGCGGCTGACACGCTTGAGTCTCATTACGTTCACCTTCACGTATAGATCATCCACTTTGCATCGTTGCTCTGCACTCAAACTTCAATTGCCCCATCTTACCACAGTTATGGCACTTTATGGTGGATGACTTCGTGCGCTTTGGTCCAGGTCCCTCATCCGAAAATCCTGACGGCGCTTTTCCAATATAAAATCTTGTACTTGAACATTCGTTGTTTACGCAGCAGTCGGGTGAAGTTCGCCATATGTCCACGAACGACTGATACTAGGGTAGAGTAAAAAAATCAATTTTTCGATTTCGAAATTTTAATAGTGCGAAAATGTTGCGTAACATGCTCACATTAAACCGTGTTAAACCGTTTAATGATCGGATAATATTTAGCCTCAAAGTTTTGAAGAATTTCTCAAATTTTGGTTTCTTAATACTTTTTTTTTAAGTTAATAATGAACCTTTCTTATTTAAGTTTATCATTTTTTAAAGTGTACCAAAAGCAACAGGTGGCTACAAGAAAAATATATTGAAGTTACATTCACGTGTGTACCCTATACAGGGTTGTGCAAATGACGAAATAACGTAACTTTTCGTTTAAAATACGATTGTGTCAAAATGGTATTTACATATTGGGCATATATTATATTTAAAACAAAAGAAAAATTTTATAGTAATAATACTGTTACTTTGTGATCAAGGAACACACCTCTTTTGTCTTTATTATTGGCTGGATAGTGAACAGATCTTCTCCTACACTCAAGTTGACAAACGACTCAAAACACATCAGTGGTGATCGCAGTGTTTATTTCTATATTTGTTTTTGTGTTCTCAGACGAATATATATTTTGCATTACATTCTTGTGACGTTTTACATTATTTACCATTCTCTGTTCTATAAAATATTTTTGATTTTCGCATTTTTCTTCGAATTGTCGTAAAGCCTACTTTTCGGAGTGAGGTAATCTGTCCTCTCTTCGGGACTCCTTCTGATCCTAATAACGTGTTGTTACCAACTTATGCTGATGTGATAAGATGTTGTGGTTATGAGAAGTACGAACACCCTCACAAAAAACCTAAATTTTCTGAAATGCCTGATATTGTTGCAAGAAAATTGGAGTTGATATGGATTAAAGCCTCTATTGAGGCTTTTCAGTCTTCTTTCTACTGTATTTAAAGCATTACAAGGAAAGAAAACATCAAGTACGTTATAAAGTAAAACTAAAGAATTTTGTTGAAAAAGCAAATCGCCTCTTCGATATCGCTAGCAAAGTTCCTCGTATCGAGCACAACTTTTTTGCGACCAGAAAGAACCATCAGGACTTTATCTGTTTGTACAGTTGACAATGCAACAGCTTCAATTTTAAATAAAAGAGTTGGCCAGGATAGCTTCTCGGTCTACAAGTGGCCCTCGCAGCGGCTCAAATCTTCAACGCTCGTCAGCGGAAAGTTCGCTTCCGAACGAGGAAAGTAACCACGAAATTGAGGGTATTTTGACTCAAACATATGATCCTGACTTTACGATCAAATTACCTCCCTCAAACGAAAATTAATCCTAATATTTGCGAGTTCAGCTCTCCCGCACTGCAACTGCTGGATCATCCGCTTTCCTAGAGGATATAGGCCTTATAAAGACAGATAAAGTGTCTCAGCTCGTGGGTAGATTAAAAATCCGTAGGGAGTGATAGAAAATCAGCCATGAGCATGTGGCAGACTCTGCAAATAAAATTGAAACTTTGTACTTTGATGGTCGTAAGGATCAGACCCTTAGTCAAGTAAAGAAAGGCTCAAAATATTATCGTCAAACAATTACAGAGGAGCATATCTCCCTAATCCATGAACCTGGGTCGGAATATAATATAATATCTGGTCATGCAAAATGTACCATACCATTTTGACAAAATCGTATTTGAAATTAATAGCTACGATTTTTCGTCTCTTGGGCAACCCTGCACAGGAAACGCAAGTGAATGTAGACTTCAATATTATTTTCTTATAGTCACCTATGGCTTCTAATACACTAAAATAATGAGAAACTTAAAAAAAAAGGTTCTTTATTAACTTTAAACAAACAAAAACGATAACTTCGGTAGAACCGAATCTGAAATACCCGTTACACAACAGGCATTCTAACTGATTTTACCAAATTTTAATTGAATTCATTCAGAAATATTAAAAGCTTCATAGAAAAACTCGAAAATGGGCGATAGGATTGTATGGAGGCAAAACATAAAAATGGGCGTGGCACCTTGGATTTGACATAAGATGACATAAGAAGTGTTTTTATCCAATTTGGATTGAAAATATTCATAAATAATACCTATTTTCATACAAAAAATTCGAAAATGGGCTGTAAGTTTGTATGGAGCTATACCCAAAAAGGAGCATGGCACCTTGAATTCAACATTGGATGACATAAAAAGTATTTTTGCCCATTTTGGAGTGAATTTATTATTAAATAAAACTAATTTTCATTCAAAAATTCGTATGGGGGGCTATACCTCAGAGTGGGCAAATCAATCTGAATTTAACATACAAACTGCCTAGGACTGAGAAGAGCTTAAGTTTCAAGCTTCAGCTCAGTGTCTTTAAAAATGAGCGAATCAATCACCTCGTAATAGACAGACGGACAGACAGACAGACGGACAGACAGACGGACAGGGCTAGATCGATTCGCCTCGTCGAGCTGATTAAGAATATAGACCTTATAGGGTCTACGATGACCTCTTCAATGCGTTACAAACTTTCCGACAAACTGAATATACCAATTTATACTATGTTTAGCGGGAATAAACAAGCGTGAATAAACCAATATTTGACAAATTTTTCAATAATTTTAGGCTTTTGGGGCGACTGTAAATATTATTAGATCGGAAAACGGTTTAACACGGTTCCACTTTTACCTTTTCACCACAGATATATATATTCTGTGTGGGAATCATACATAAATATTTACGTTGCTTTTACCTTCCATGGATTTTCAGTGGACTTCAGGATCCTGAGTCTGATATTTGTCTACTGCAGCTTAGTGCACTTCAGGATGCGGAGCCTGATATTTCTTCGCCGCAGTTTGGTGCACATCCGGATGCTGAGTCTGATATTTATTTGATGCAGCTTGGTGCACTTCGGGATGCTGAGCCAGATATTTTATTTTTTGAATCGCTGATATTTTGACCATGCGTATCTCGACAGTTTTAGTTGTGATTTTTCGCTGTTTTTCTGTAATTTCGTCAACAAGTTGTGTAGATTCAATTTGTTAAGAAGAATCAGCATTATACAAAGTATAAATATCGAAATGACCACAAGAAAGCCGCCAGTGAAGAGCAATCTCTTAAGAGAATTTTCTTCTTCTCAAAAGCTTCGTAAATATTGGGCTGTTCAATAAGGAATGTGTTATTTTTTCAATAGATGGAGACTCTTTAACATATCTTAGGTTGTACTAATCGCATCGGGTCATCCTGTATGGGAAGGACACCCAGAGCTACAAGGACACCCAGACTGTGTTGTGATCATATGTTTCAGTCTCAAGTTATAGCGCACCAAAGATGGAGTCCACCAAGCAAGAAATTCGCCATATTTTACGTTTTTACTACCTGAGGGGTAAAAATCCAACGAAGGCGGCCGAAAAAATTTGTGAAGTTTATGGGCCTGGCTGTAACGATTCGCACAGCACAGCGTTGGTTCAATCGATTTCGTTCTGGTGTAGTGGATGTCAAAGATCTCGTAGGCCAATCCTCGTAGAAACCGATAAAAAAAACGAAATCATCCAAGTGGACCGGCATATTAGCACTCGTTCGATTGGCCAGGAACTGAGTATAAGACATACAACCATTTGGAACCACTTGCAGAAGATGGGATTTCAAAAAAAGCTAAATTAACACGAATTAAAGCAAAAAATCTTTTGGATCGCTTAAACGCTTGTGATACGCTGCTGAAACGGAACGAAATCGACCCATTTTTAAAGCGGATGGTGACTGGAGATGAAAAGTGGATCACTTACGATAACGTCGAGCGAAAAAGGTCGTGGTTGAAGCGCGGTGAGCCGACCCAAACCATCGCCAAGCCCGGATTGACGGCCAGGAAGGTTTTGCTGTGTGTGTGGTGGGATTGGAAGGGAATCATCCACTATGAGCTGCTTAACTATGGCCAGACGCTTAATTAGATCATCTACTGCGAGCAACTCGACCGTTTGAAGCAGGCAATTGACCAGAAGCGGCCAGAATTGGCCAACAGAAAGGGTGTAGTGTTCCACCAGGACAACGCTCGGCCTCACACATCTTTGATGACCCGCCAGAAGTTACGGAAGCTCGGATGGGATGTCCTATCGCACCCACCGTAAAGAGGGGGGGTTTTATAAGGAGGGCATAATGAAGTTGGCTTCTAAATGGCAACAAGTTTGCGAACAAAACAGTGCATATTTGACTTAAATCGGATAATTCTAAGTATGTTAAATAATGCGTCAAAATTCGATCACAGATACGACATTACTAAATGAACAACCCAATATATTCCTGATCAGCACGACGAGACGAGTCGATCTAGCAATGTCCGTCTGTCTGTCCATCTGTCTGTCCATCTGTCTGTTTGTATGCGATTCATTCGCTTAGTTTTGAAGATATTGACCTGAAACTCTGAGCTTTAGATTTTCTTAGTCCTAAGCAGTTCAAGTGTTAAAATCAAAGAGCCTCGCCTAATTTAAGGTATAGCACCCATTTAAACTTACCGTTTTTTCTGATTTTTTGTATGAAAATAGTTAATATTTATGAATGTAGTCACCCCAAGTTGGGTAAAAATGCAAGCTGCCACGCCCATTTTTAGCTATAGCCCCATTTTCGAATTTTTCGAAAAAAAAAACTTATTATGTATGAATGGATTGGGTAAAAACACTTTCAATGACATTCAATATCAAAACCAAGGTGCTTATTATTAGATATACCCCCCATACAGTCCTACTGCCCATTTTCGAATTTTTGTATAAAAATAGGTACTTTTCATGAAACTATTCACTCAAATTTGGGTAAAAACAGTTCTATTGACATCCAATATCAAAACCAAGGTGCCACTCTCATTTTTAACAATAGCCTAGATACAAACTTATCGATTACTTTCGAACATTTGTATGAAATAGTAATATCATTATTTTTATAAGTGTATATAAGCCAATGATGATCACACATTAACAATTCAAAGATTCGTGTGATGGGTATTTAAGCTTCGGTTCCATCGAAGTTAACGATTTTCCTTGTTTGTATTAATAAACATATATTTGTCTATACTAATATTATAAAGAGGAAATGTTTGATTTTTCGTTTGTTTGAAATGAATAGGCTCCGAAACTACTGGACCGATTTAAAAAATTCGTTCACCGTTCGCAAGCTACATGATTCACGAGTGAAATAGGCTATGTTTCATTTTCAAAAAAAATAAGGGATGCTTACTAAGACTTGAATAATCTCACCCAAGTTGCAAAAAAATTAACAAAAAACTTACTTCAATCGCATGCGCTGCGAAAACTATTAATGATAGAACAAAATGATGTATTACAATTTTTCAGGACACATCACTATTCAAGTGACCAACAAGACGGTATTTTGGAAAATTTTGCCCAGGGGCTCTGAAACCGGAAAAGTCATATCTTCGAGTGAATAGACGCAGAGACTTGAAACAGGGCTCATTTGAAAGATGGTTAAAAACATTTTTGGCGTTCAAGGTGTTCAAGGGATCTCCGGAATTTGGACCTGGGACCCATATGTGGACCCAATATAGATTTTTTTGACCAATTTTTTTTTTATTACAGGTGAGCACTTAGACAGGATTTTAGAATATTTTGACCCGGGGCCTAATTGGAGCCTTAAAAAAAAGTCATACATTTGGATTGAATAGACATAGAGACTTGAAACTGGGCGCATTTGAATGATGGTTAGTCGTGTTTAGGAAATTTCCATAATTTGAACATAAATTTTTTTGAACAATTTATATTTAACCACCAAATAGAAACAAAAAAAACGCGAGCAAAGCCGCGGGTACCTGCTAGTTACAAATACATATTTTTAAAATATGTAAAGGGGTGATTTTTTTGAGGTTAGGATTTTCATGCATTTGTATTTGACAGATCACGCGGGATTCAGACAAGGTGTCAAAGAGAAAGATGCTCAGTATACTTTGGACATTTCATCATGAATAGACTTACTAACGAGCAACGCTTGCAAATCATTGAATTTTATTACCAAAATCAGTGTTCGGTTCGAAGTGCGAAAATCCGCTTTTTATCGACAAATTTTGTTCAGCGATGAGGCTCATTTCTGGTTGAATGGCTTCGTAAATGAGCAAAATTGCCGCATTTGGAGTGAAGAGCAACCAGAAGCCGTTCAAGAACTGCCCATGCATCACGAAAAATGCACTGTTTGGTGTGGTTTGTACGCTGGTGGAATCATTGGACCGTATTTTTTCAAAGATGCTGTTGGACGCAACGTTACGGTGAATGGCGATCGCTATCGTTCGATGCTAACAAACTTTTTGTTGCCAAAAATGGAAGAACTGAACTTGGTTGACATGTGGTTTCAACAAGATGGCGCTACATGCCACACAGCTCGCGATTCTATGGCCATTTTGAGGGAAAACTTCGGAGAACAATTCATCTCAAGAAATGGACCGGTAAGTTGGCCACCAAGATCATGCGATTTGACGCCTTTAGACTATTTTTTGTGGGGCTACGTCAAGTCTAAAGTCTACAGAAATAAGCCAGCAACTATTCCAGCTTTGGAAGACAACATTTCCGAAGAAATTCGGGCTATTCCGGCCGAAATGCTCGAAAAAGTTGCCCAAAATTGGACTTTCCGAATGGACCACCTAAGACGCAGCCGCGGTCAATATTTAAATGAAATTATCTTCAAAAAGTAAATGTCATGGACCAATCTAACGTTTCAAATAAAGAACCGATGAGATTTTGCAAATTTTATGCGTTTTTTTTTTTTAAAAAGTTCTCAAGCTCTTAAAAAATCACCCGTTATATACAAAATATAAAAAAAGTTTTGAAAAACTACCACATAAATACGATAAAAAATAAAAAAACGATTTGTGTTTTACCGTCGGCAGCCGAACATACACGACCTTTCGCTACGACGTTCTCATTCATACTGAAAATATATAAATACACAAACGCTGGCAGCGAAACTAGCAGTGGCAGTACCTTGTATACCCGCCATACCCTTTTTATACCCGCCATACATAGTGTGAAGGGTATATTTAATTTGTCTGATCGTTTGTAACGCATTAAAGGAGTCATCGTTGACCCTATAAAATGTATGTAATCTCGATCAGCTCAACGAGACGAATACATCTAGCCAAGACCGTATGTCTGTCTGTCTGTTTGTCTGTCTGTTTATTTCTTTGCAGTTTATTCGGCCAGTTTAAAAATATTTTGCAGAAATTCAGAACTTAAGCTTTTCTCTTTATTGACTAAGTCAAGTATGACAAGGAAAAACGTTAACTTCGGTGGAACCGAAGCTGAAATACCTGTTACATGGGCGTGACGTCTTGGTTTTGACTCTGGATGACAAAAGAAATGTTTTTACAAAATTGGGAGCGAGTACATTCATAAATAATTAATATTTTTAAAACAAAAAATCGAAAAAATCGAAAAAAATCGATAAGTTTGTATGGGGGCAATACCTAAAAATGGGCGTGGCACTCTTATTTTCGAACTTAACCTAGTCGTTGCCGAGTAAAGCTTAAGTTTAAAATTTCAGCCTAATACATATCTTTATATCTTCATCGAATAAATCGCATAGCAACAGACAGACGGACAGACAGACGGACAGGGCTAGATCGATTCGTCTCATCGAGCTGATCAAGAATACATATACTTTATGGGGTCTCCGATGCCTCCTTCAATGCGTTACAAACTTTTGGACAAACTGAATATACCCGTTTACACTATGTGTAACGGGTATAAAAATGAAAGTGCCATGCCTATTTTTAGGTATAGCCCTCAAACAAACTAACTGTTTTTTTTTTAAATCTTTTGTATGAAAATAGCTACTATTCATGAATGTAGTCACTCCAATTTGGGTAAAAATATTTCTTATGTCTTCTTATGTCAAAACTAAGGCGCCCTGTTTTTGGTATGGGCTCCATATGAACTTTTCGCCCATTTTGTAATTTTTGTGTGAAAAACAGTAGATGTTTATGAATCTAATATCATCTAATATTATTCTATCTTTACTCTACTGATATTATAAGGATCAGCCCACTATAACATATAGACCCATACAAAGTCACATCCCATTTTCTTTTTTTTTTTTAAGAAAATGTTTATTATTCAGTCCTTTGGTTAAAGTTTTAACTCATTATTGTTTGAAAACTTTAAAACAAGCAATCTCTTCTCCAAATTTTACCTAAGTCACTGATTATATTGTAATAAATTAACTAAAAGAAGATGTGGCGGGTATTTGAGCTTCGGTTCGGTTTTTCGGTTTGAAGTCCCGCATATTTTGATGAAAACATGTTGCTTTCGCAATTTTTTTTTTTTTAATATTCATAGTAACCATAAGTTTTTGTTATAGCAAATAATGTTGCATATTGTACACAAACTTTTATAAATTTTAACAAAAAACCAAAAACACACGAAAACATATATAGAGCATTGTCCACAAGCGCATATTATTTCTCCCCTGGCTCAAATTTCGGAAATACTTTCAATACGTCGAAAATATTTTCGAGCCATCTTACAAATTCGCCCATTTTCAAGTCTCTACGTATATTCATTTCAAAAAATGTTTCATATCACGTCTTAGTGCTCAACAAAAATCAAAAAATAAAATGATTGGTCAAAGAATTCAACTTGAGTCCTCCTCTGGGCTAAAGTCCATATTTCGGAAATTCTTTAAAAACGCCAAAAATATTTTATTACCATCATTCAAATGCACACATCTTTAAGTCTCTACATCTAGCTTAGATATAATAAGCTTCTTATCAAGTAGTTCCATTGATGTAGTACTAATATCAGAAATACACGTTACTCGCCTTTAAATGACAGTATGTTTTGTGCTTGTGTCGTAAAAAAACAATGGATCACAACACAAGTCACAAAACGTACTGTCATTAAAAAGCGAGTAATTTTTTTACCTGCCAACCAATTTACATGAAGTAGGCAGCATTTGAAAATAGACAAAAAATAATAAAAAACAAGGAAAAACGTTAACTCGGTGGAACCGTAGCTGAAATACCCGTCACAAGATTCTTTGAATAGTTTATGTGTGATCATCAATGGCTTATATAAATTTATAAATATATATTTGAAAATAATTACTTTTTCATACAAATGTTCGATAAGTTTGTATGGCACAGTGGGCCAGGCTGCCCTTCTAGCGGAACTTTAGTAGCAACTTGCGTAAATGAAGACATATTGCATTGAAAATTTTAATTTAAGATATTTAACATATTTATAATATATTTAAAAAAAAATTATCGGAATCAGTTATATCCGAGTCACTAAAAGATTCTTTAAAACTATTTAGCTATCCTGAAACTGTTTTGTCCAAATTAATTTCTTTAAAAGTGGCTTTTGTTGTTTTGGAGAGAGTCGTTATAAGTGGATCCGATGAAACAAGTAATCCATTCATAACATCTTCCATTGTATTACTCCTGTTGTCCTTACGGGAATGGTTTAAGCGTATATTCCTAAAATCCTTATTCCGGGCTTCAAGAGCTTCTTCGGACATTATACCAATAGGAAGTACTACATTGTTGATGATGTCCGCTCCATGAAACTTTGTGCACAGAATACGGCATGTAAAACCATGGATATTTGTCGACATACATTTCAGCTATTTCCATGGCATATGAGCTGAATGAATCAGTATTGACTTAAATCTACAAGCCATTACCCTTAATATATATAATACTAAACCTATATATTATAGCTTCGCTTACTCCAGTAATGCCGGCTACTAAATTTTTTTAGCAAAAACACATCTGGCAGTATTTCTATTGTTGGTATTGCCACTACTACCCACTGGAATATCCACCAATAAGCCCTTTTTATTTCTAAGTTGGAATTGGATTTCAGATTTTCTAGCTTTTACCTTTGAATTATCTTCACCTCGAGCTTGACACTTTTTATTGGGAGTCTGTAAGCAATATGTAGAACGCATTCAAAAAATCGTATCCCCGCATGCAATGTTGATAAACCATATTTTAAGAGATCTGCGTCAATTCAATAACTTTTTACCAAACTAATATTCATATTCTTTGGTACGGCTCTACAAATTCCACATATCATGGTAGGTGCTTCTGCAAGGACGCTAAATGTTTTGCCATCCAGCATGGTCATGTGAAATTCATGCGTAATTGTATATAAATTGGTAGTAGTTGGTTGAATTTTTTGTACTTGGTTTTTTACATGGTCGCTCTCTGATCTAATTACTTCGCTTGTTTCCTTTTGGCAAATTAGTTTTAAAGGCCGACAATAGTGAGTTGAGGAAGGTCGTGGGTTTTTCCACAAAACTTTTGATCCAATCTAATTTTGTAATGGTACAAGGCAAACTGCAAAAAGGTGTTGAT
This sequence comes from Leucophenga varia, assembly GCA_018903435.1. NCBI lineage: Eukaryota > Metazoa > Arthropoda > Insecta > Diptera > Drosophilidae > Leucophenga > Leucophenga varia. The sequence continues at coordinate 10,098 of JAEIFJ010001313.1, read as the reverse complement.
CGAGCATATTGGTTTCATCATTTCAAACTTTTGCCGGTATGATGCGTGTCCACTGCTTCCATCATAACCTCATTTATGTACTAGTTAATTTTATTATTATTTTCCAATAATTAATTATCAAAATCCGAGGAGTTCGCCTGTATAATTCGACTAACGGTATAATCGACTAAGCTTTGCAAAGTTGTTTCAGCTGAATAGTCTGAATATTTCAAGTTGCTCGGATAACACATAACCTTCGCTGAATGCAACCTTTGGTAACTCGGATATATATCAGCATTCCTCTCCTTAGCACTACATCGAATTAGCTTGTATGTGTGCTTCGTGTAGCCTACATATATATATAGAGCCAGAGCTTCTTCAGGTGAGTACGGATTTGGCAATTTTACTTGTGCGTCCAATGACCTTTTTTTTGTCCTGCAGTCTCGTTTGCATTAAATTCTGTAACGATTTTTGATGCGGTTCGCATTCCAGATATATACAGGCTGGAGCTTGTTGCAACCATTAATTCATCGCACGTGGTTTCCTTTACCAGACTTGAAACTTTTCTGGTCTGTGCTTTAGGGCAGAGATCACCGAAATCCTTTTTGGGTCGACCCATGTCTGAATTTGACGAAATACTATACAAAAATAACGCATCATCAAGCCATTTCTGATTTTTTTTCGAAGTGGTTTGTTGTAATGGCATGCCTTCCATTTTTCTGTAAGCCTGCTTACAAAGTTTGTTATTTTTTTGGTAGTTTAATCGATTTCCTTTTTTGATAGGTTTCTGTTTTTTAAAATTGTACCAATTATAAGTTCTTTTAAAACTTTCTTTGTGGCGATATTTTTTGCGAAGCCAAGTGGTGTACAGCATGCGCTTTGGGACTGACACTTAAAAGTGTAACAGACTTAACAGATGGTCGTAGACCATTTAGAACACGTTAACACCACAAAGACTCACACGATACATAAATGCTAATACTTTCTTGAATAAGATTGAATAACATAAGTTATTGTCCAGAGATGTTAGTATAAGGCCCAAACCATACTAGATAAAACAACATACTTCAAACACATTAATAGACAGGTCACAAACATATATTTTTTATTTAATACATACCTTTTCTAAAATAAAACAAAAGTTATTGGATCTGTTTGTTTTAATTTGTTTAAGTTGAAGATCAATCAACAAACATCAAAAGTGCAACCAAATATTTGCATGCCATGTGCTAAACATATGTTTCGTTTAAAAGCTCGCAGCTGATCAGGAAAACATTTGAAAGTTTTGTACGAGCTTTTACAAGCTCAGACGAGTCCAGAATTTTGTGTATAGCTTAAAAACTAAAAGAGATAGAGCGTTGCGTTCTTCACAAAAATTGTAGAAAAATGCAAGGGGTACAAAATTGACTAACTAACTCAAAGCATTATCTTTAATAGTTTTCAAGTTACAGACATTTCTTGGAATAATGATGAAGAAAAATTTCGAAAACAGGATATAAGTTCGGCTGCTTCCAGAATTTTGTGTATAGCTTAAAAACTAAAAGAGATAGAGCGTTGCGTTCTTCACAAAAATTGTAGAAAAATGCAAGGGCTACAAAATTGACTAATAACTCAAAGCATTATCTTTAATAGTTTTCAAGTTACAGACATTTCTTGGAATAATGATGAAGAAAAGTTCGAAAACAGGATATAAGTTCGGCTGCTTCCAGAATTTTGTGTATAGCTTAAAAACTAAAAGAGATAGAGCGTTGCGTTCTTCACAAAAATTGTAGAAAAATGCAAGGGCTACAAAATTGACTAACTACTCACTCAAAGCATTATCTTTAATAGTTTTCAAGATTACAGACATTTCTCGTGGTACCTTGGTTCTGACATACTAACTAACTAGGAGCACCAGAAGCTTAAATTTTCGAATTTCAGGTAAGTATCTTTAAAACTTTCCGAGTACAACGCATTGCAACAGTCAGACAGATAGACGGACATGGCTAAATTGATTCGTCTCATCGAGCTGGTCATTAATATATATACTTTTGGGGTCTCAGATGCCTTCTTCAATGCGTAACAAACCTTCCGACAAACCTGAAAAAAAACAAGGAAAACGTTAACTTCGGTGGAACCGAAGCTTAAATACCCGTCACACGAATCTTTGAATATTTTGGGGATTAAAAGGGGCTTAAAAAAAATTAAAAAAAAAATTTTAAAATGGGGAAATAATTACTTTTTCATATAGATGTTCGAAAATAATCAATAAGTTTGTATGGGGGCTTTATCTAAAAATGGGTGTGGCACCTTGGTTTTGATATCGGATGTCATTAGAATTGTTTTTACCCAAATTTGAGTGAATAGTTTCATAAATAATACCTATTTTAATACAAAAATTTGAAAATGGGCGTTAAGTTTGTATGGGGCTTTATCTAAAAATGGGCGTGGCACCTTGGTTTTGATATTGGATGTCATTAGAAGTGTTTTTACCCAAATTTGAGTGAAAAGTTTAATAAATAATACCTATTTTAATACAAAAATTCGAGAATGGGCGGTAATTTTGTATGGGGGCTATATCTAAAAATGGGCGTGGCAGCTTGGATTTGATTTTGGATGACATTAGAAGTATTTTTTCCCAACTTCGAGTAACTACATTCATAAATAATAGCTATTTTCATAGAAAAAATTAGAAAAACCGTAAGTTTGTATGGGGGCTATACCTTAAAATGGGCGTGGCACTTTGATTTTAACACTTGAACTGCTTAGACATGAGAAAAGCTTAAGTTCCGAGTTCCAGGTCAATATCTTTAAAACTGAGCGAATGAATCGCATACATACAGACAGACGGACGGACGGACGGACAGACAGACGGACATGGCTAGATCGACTCGTCTCGTCGTGCTGATCAAGAATATATATACTTTATAGGGTCTACGACGTCTCCTTATCGCGTTACAAACTTTCTGACAAAATGAAAAGTACTCTTATTTATTGAACATACTGTATACATGTTATTTTACAAGTAAACGGATTTTGGAGGCGGTGGTTGTTTTTAAAAAAAAAAAGGATTGAAGAGGAAGGTTTATATTTTGGAAAATTTTAACCCGGGGCCTAATGGGGGCCTTGAAACAGGAAAAGCCCAATATTTGGAACAAATAGACGTAAAAAAATTTGTTTATTTTTACTTTTTTATAATTCAAGACGGGATTTTGGAAAATTTTGACCCTGGGCCTAATGGAGGCCTTGAAACCGGAAAAGCCGTATATTTGGAATGAATAGAGAGACTTGAAACAGCGCTCATTTAAAAGATGGTTAAAAAATATTTTTGGCGTTCAAGGTGTTCAAGGGATTTCCGAAATTTGAACCTAGGACCCACATGTGGACCCAATATAGATTTTTTTTACCAATTTTTTTTTATTACAAGTGAGCACTTAGACACGATTTTTGAAAATTTTGACCCGGGGCCTAATTGAGCCTTAAAAAAGTCATACATTTGGATTGAATAGATGTAGAGACTTGAAACTGGGCGCATTTGAATGATGGTTAGTCGTGTTTAGGGGTTTTCCAAAAATTGAACATAAATTTGTTGAACGATTTATATTTAGCCACCAAATAGAAGCAAAAACAAGCAAGAACGTTACTTCGGAAGCACCGAAGCTCAAATACCCACCACACGAAACTTTATTCATTTTCTTGAAAAAAAAAAAATAGAAGGTGAGTTTGTATGGGTCTATATGTTATAGTGGCTCGATCCTTGTCATATCGGAAGCATATTCATAGGATAACAGTAGAAGTGATTTTACACAGATTGGAGTGAATATATCCATAACAAGAACTATTTTCATACAAAATCTGAAAAATGTGCGCTTGGTTTGTATTAGGGGCCATATCAAAAATGGGCGTGGCACCTTTCTTTTAAAATTGGATGTAATCAATTCTAATGTCATCTAATATTAACATTAAGATGTCACGCCCATTTTTAAATATAGCCCCCACACAAACTTACCATCTATTCTTCAGTTTTTGTATAATGTCACCTATGTATATAAAGGGTTTTCTAACTTTAAATTCTGAAAGTAAATGAAATAAAACACACTTAGAATTCGAATTTCGATGAAACCTTTAATTTAAATTAAAGTTTGGTTTATGCCATTATGTGTGAAATACAACATCATTCAAATGTCAACCTAGGGCTTCCTCGCACACCTTGATCCGGAACAGGTAATTTTCGATGACTTTTCGGCACATATGGGGCGATGACTCCACCAGACCATAATGCGCACCAAACAGTGACTTTTGGTGGATGCAATGGCCTGTCAACAATCACGTGTGGATTTTCTGACCACATATACGGAAATTTTGGTGTTCACATAGCCGTCCATGACGACCAAAATCCGATCGTAATGCTCGAAAAACATTTAGCGGTTTTTCATCATTTTTATAGTATAATTTAACAAAATTAACACGTTGTGCGATGCTAAAACGATCCATATTGTAAAATGGCAGATATTCAACTAACACTTTAGAATGTATTTTTACAGCTATGTCAAACGGTTGTCAGCGCAGGGCTGCATACTTTCGGAAGCCCGAAATGGAAAAACCCGATATTTCTGATATTATATGGATCGGGCAACTATAACATATGCTAAGGCATTTGAAATTAATAGAAATATGAATTTGAATTATATAATTAATGAATATTATTAGCAAAATTATAAATTTTAATTAAAGTATTGAATTTTAGTATAATAAATGAATAGAAACGAAATAGCAAAAAAGATAATTATAAGTTAATTCATAGTTTTAGTCAAAAGAAGTTGCGCGTCAAACTTGATTGTTACTGTTGTTTTATTCATGTAAAATTCCATTTATTTCTGCAACATTGTTTATAATTAGGATAATCATTGGCTAAGTATTTCGATTTTAACAAAATATAAGTAGTTGTTAAATCTATATAAGCAATCGGTCTATTTTATACCCTCCACACATAGTGTGAAGGGTATTATCAGTTTTTCGGAAAGTACATTATGGATCAGCTCGACAAGACGAATCGACTCAGCCATGTCCGTCTGTCCGCCTGTCTGTCCGTCTGTCTGTTTATTTCTAAGCATTTTTTTCGGTGAAGATATGAAGATATTAAGCAGAAATTTGGAATTTAAGGTTTTTCGTTAACGTCTTATTTCTATGTTGAAACCAAGGTGCCACGCCCATTTTTAGGTATAGCCGACATACAAACATATAGATTTTTTGTAAATTTTTGTAGGAAAATAGTTATTATTTATGAATGTATTCAGTCCAACTTGGGTAAAAACAATTCAAAAGTCATCTAATGTCAAAATCGATGTGCCACTCCCATTTCCTGATATAGCCCCCATACAAACTAACTATTTTTTTCCGTTTTAATTTTTGTAAAAAAGTAGTATTTATTTGCTATAAATTGGGTAAAAAACATTTCTTATCACTTCCAACATCAAAACCAAGGTGCCAAGCCCATTTTTAGGTGAAGCACCCATACAAATCTACAACCCATTTTCGAGTTTTTGTATGAAATTAGATCTTATTTATGAATGCATTCACTCTAACCTTGGTAAAATCACTTCTTTTCTCATACCATGACTATGTCAAGGATCGGGCCACTATAACATACAGACCCGATACAAACATTTCTTATTTTTTCAAAAAATTATTATTGTTATATCTAAATTTAAACCTAAAAATTTTATATATATGATTTTAACTTGAGCACTAACTTGAGTTTCCCCAACTCGTTTGCGGAATATAATCTACGTCACTGATGACGTATCCGTGTGGTGTGCTGGCTGTCAAGAATACCACCACAGCAGGCTCAACTTGACGTAAGAGGCGTTCTAAAGAGACAACCCTCATGATGAGGTTGGTTTCGCAGGGTGTTGGGCCCTCAACCGGAAACAACTCAAAACCAATTGATCACACGAACCATGGATAAGACGGCTAGAAGAAACAAAACTAATCCAGGTGGCAGACACAATAAAAAAATTCGAATTTATGCCAAAAAAATGTCTAAAAAAAACCATAGTGCCGCGGTGAACTCTGCGGCAGGGGCATGGATTCTGGAGGCCCCATCTACCGTTAAATCTGCCACTCACCATAACAAACCCAGGAAAAGAGTTGAAGAACACGATTTAAAAATATGCACCTGGAACGTCCGATCCCTTAAGAGGGATGGTGCAACTGAACAACTGATTGACACTCTTGACAGATGTAAGGCTGATATTACAGCCATTAGGAAATGCGATTAATTGGAAACGGACAAGTAGGAAAAGCAACCGAAGCTAACGTTTTTCTTTGTTTTGTTATTGAATAACGCTAGGGTAAGCGTTTTTGGAGGGGGTAAGGTTAGGATGGACGAGTTTACCTCATGTTCCTGAATAAAGAAACCTGGTTGAATTTCCTGTGAATGCAGCTTTATTTCCTTCAATTTGCTTGTTTGTTTTGTGTTGTTGTTGTTCGTGTAGTTTTACAATTAATTGTAATATTAATTTTCTAATAATTTAGTTTAATTTATAATAAGTTGGTAATTGTTTTATTTTAAATTTGTTGAATGTTAAATTTGGTGTTCGTTCTTTTTCGAAAGGTGAAGTGAGAAGAGCCTGTTGAAAAAAATGGAAGTTGCCAACCCCAGCCAAAGACGTCATTGTCGTTAGTGAAAGGTGTCCATCTTCGCGTGGACAGTAATATTATTATCGCCATGAATATATTTTACAGAAAATGGAGCCGAAACGGATTTAATTCATTTGAATTCTGCATATTGCTTAATATAGTTTTTTTTTGTCTAATTGTTTGTTTAATTTGTCTTCCAGCTTTCCCTATAGTCCTGCCGACCCAGGGGAAGCTGTTATTTAACCTTAAAAAATTAAGGCTTTCTTCTGAATATCCTCAAAAATATTTTCCACCTCTGCCTCATAATCTTCCTGATTTATATGGTTAGTTCTTTGTAGTTTAGGTTCTGTTTATCTGTCCGAGCCTGCTTGTCGCTTATTTTAATGGATATGTGGTGTGATTCAATCTGATTGTTTCCAGCGGTCACTTTGTGAATTACTCTGATATACGGTTGAACTCTGACTATGCTTGTTTGAATTTAAACGCATATTTTGTCTCAGTTATCTCTGACCAAGGTTTTTGAGCTTCTTTTTCTTCTTGTTTGTCGGCGTTGCTAAAGCAAACGTGAAACGCTCACGATTAACCTCAACGTCTTCAGCCAAAGCCGAAGCAGCTAGGCAACCAGTCCAGAGACTGGTCGAAAAATCAATATCGCAGAGAGAACTTTTATTCCAGAAACAAATACGCGCAGCACATCAGACCTATACTTTTCATTTATGACTGCAGCCATATTTGTGTCGTATGACATAATAGTTTTGCTTGTTCAAAAGGTCAGTTTTCTTTCAACGTAGTCATAAAATTGAAGAACGAAAAACTTGCCCTGTCTAAGCGTTGATAATTCTTGCTCAATCAGATAAATTGGAAGTTTATTGGCATATGTGTATGTAAAATCAAGTATACTTGTTATCTTATCTAGTAAAAAGTCCGCTGATCCTCTAATATTATTTATAATATTCACTGCCTGATAATGAATTGAAGTACCAACGTGATTTTTATACCCGTTACACATAGTGTAAACGGGCATATTCCAGTTTGTCCAAAAGTTTGTAACGCATTGAAGGAGGGCATCGGAGACCCCACAAAGTATATATATTCTTGATCAGCTCGATGAGACGAATCGATCTAGCCATGTCCGTATGTCTGTCTGTCCGTCTGTCCGTCTGTTTGTTGCTATGCGATTTATTCGATGAAGATATAAAGATATTGGGCTGAAATTTTAAACTTAAGCTTTTCTCGGCAACGACTAGGTTAAGTTCGAAAATGAGAGTGCCACGCCCATTTTTAGGTAAAGCCCCCATAAAAACTTATAGATTTTTTTCTATTTTTTGTTTAAAAATAGTAATTATTTATGAATGTACTTCGCTCCTAATTGGGTAAAAACATTTCTTTTGTTATCCAGGGTCAAAAACAAGACGCCTCGCCCATGTAACGGGTATTTCATCTTCGGTTCCACCGAAGTTAACGTTTTCCTTGTTATATAACACATTGGCGTTAGTTACAGCTTGACGCCATGATACGTATTCTGTGTGTCGTCCACTGAATTCAGATAAAGATAAAGTCAAGTTTGTCGTCAAATTGTGAAACCATCGATGAATGCTGGTTCTTATTTTACTATCGCTGTCTCTTCTGAGATCTGTTTCGTTAACGCTTTTATTTTTATGTTGAATTGTTGACCATGTCTCTGAATTGCAGCTGTTACTGCCGCATCAATTAACTCTCTCAATAGGTCAGCGTCAATTTTTTATTTGTTGGGTGATAAAATTGTATTACAAGTGTCTAAAGAATCTAATGTACGCTCTAGAGCTTTGTCAAGGTATTGTGTGTTGTTCATAAATCATAAGTGGGTATAAATAAGTATTTCAGTCCCAACAAAATATTTATATTAGTATATACTTCACTGTAGCGAAAACACGACAAAAAATTAGCTGAAATTTATTATTTTTTTACTAATCATGTTTTTTGCTTTTTAATGCTTCGTTGTTTTCATAGTACATTATATTAAAGCATTTTCTTTTTATACCTGTAACACTGAGTGTGAAACAGGTATATTCACTTTGTCACCTTGATCACTTCGACGAGACGAATGGTTAAGCCATGTCCGTCTGTCTGTCTGTCTGTCTGTCTGGTGTCTGTCTGTCCGCCTGTTTGTTGCTGCGTGATTTATTAGCTCAGTTTAAAAGATATGCGGATGGAATTGTAAACTTAAGCTTTTCTTGGTCCTGTATTCTTTCTATGTTAAAATAAATGTGCCAACATAAAACATTTTGTCATGGTCTTATAAGAAAAAAATTATTTATAGAGTTAACGGCTTCAAATATGGTACAAACGATTCTTATATTAAGCCAAATCTTCAGTTTAAAATTGAAATATTTTCAAATTATTTAGTATTTTAAGAAAAAAATTTATCCACGTCAATTGATTGAAGTTAACTTTATTCTTGTTTTTATTAAATAAGAAATTTTGAGGTTGTCTTCTTCGTCGTCGACTTACTTCTTGCTGTTGTTGTATCTTTTCAATCGAGCTCAGTTAAATACTATAATGATAAATTAAACAACGTGCATTGTTTGTTAATTGTCAGATTCAGACTAACTCTTTTTTGTTATAATTATTTACCATTACACTTATTCTTACAACTAGCTGCGCAGTTAGTAATCTAACACTTTGCGCATGCATATGAACTGACCTCATTCTGCTGTTGCTTCATTATGCTGGCTAAGCATAATGGCAATGTAATTGAACCATGCATAACTGACCTAGATCAATCATGGTGTTGCTTCATTACTTGCATTGAGTAATCGTCAAGTTATTAGGTTATTCATATTCATATGCATGTGCATTACAATACTTGCCCCAAAGTGCGCACATACCAAACGCTTTTAATGCTGACGTGGCTGCTGGTACTCGTTATGCAGTTAGCATCGCATTTAATGACTTTGGTCCGTTTTTGTGTTCTATACTCTTTGTCGATTACTGTTATTTTGTTGCTTTTTAATTGGTTTATTTGTTTTGCCCTTTTGCCTATCAATTTTCACACCGATGCAATTAGTTTTTGTTAAGTCACAGTTTCTTTTGTTCTACACTTTTCAATATATATATATTTTTTTTGTGTCGCCATTTAAAAAGGTAGTAACTAGCTATGCTCCTCAATTGTATAATGAATGCACCTATTTTGTTTTCACGCTGTGTTTAGTTAAACAATAAATAATGAAACAATAAATTTATTTATTAGTTTAGTTGATTATCGTTCATTTTACATAAATACATTCAAACACTTGCATGTATTTTTGAACATATTTTTATTGACTGATAGACTGAGCTTTCAGTCTATCTATACATATATATATTTATATATATATGGCCTATACAGCTTGTGGTAAGGCTGGGCAGTACGAAGGGGTTTTAACCCAGGTGTTATAATCCAGTGCCACTCGATACCAATTCTGGATCCCTATCTTGCGGACGTCCGACAGAACCTGATCCTTCCAACGAAGCGGAGGT